>JAKCWG010000109.1:0-100000 GCA_021464415.1 Lonicera japonica
CCTTTTGAGATTGTGTATGGTTTTAATCCTTTATCGCTCCTTTGGATCCTTATTGCCGCAAAGTTACCTGTTGAGCATGCTAACCTAGATGGCATTTTCGGAAGAAAGCTGAGTTTGTTAGACAGATTCATGAGAAGGCGAGGCAAAACTCTAGAAATTGAAATTCGAAATCCGAACTGAGCAGTATGTGCAGCAAGCAAACAAAGGAAGGAAAAAGGTGGTCTTTGAACCAGGAGATTGTCGGTTTGGCTGCACATGAGAAAGGAACGTTTCGGTCCAGTTCAAAGGCGTTCTAAGTTGTTACCTAGAGGAGATGGACCATTTCAAGTTGTGAAAGGATCAATGACAATGCATACAAACTTGATCTTCCAGGTGAGTATAATGTGAGTGCTACATTTAATGTTGCTGATCTAAGTCCGTTTAGTGCAGGTGACGAATTGAGGACAATTCCTTTTCAAGAGGAGGGGAATGATGAGCCCAAGAATAGCACTGGAGCTGGATCATGGAGTGAAGGCTGTGCAGATCCCATCCGGGTTCCAAGTGGCCCAATCACTCGAGCTAGAGCCAAGAAGATCAAGGAGGCACTTATGACCATGGTCCAAGAGATGATGAGCAAAGCTGAAGCATGGAGGATCATTGAAGGGGATCGGGTTCAAGAATGGAAGACAATTACTTAAAGGCCCAATTGAAGATGTTCAAAATAGCAGCCCGTCTAAGGGATTAAAAAGCATGTATTAGATAAATGGGCTAGGCTTTGTTTATTTTAAGTTTAATTTATGTTTAGTTTTGTAGATTCTTGGGGCCCAAGTTATGTGGGAAACCAATTAATTTCGTTTTCCCGACTTTATTTTCCTAGACCTAGTAGGTTTAATTACTCCTATTTAAAGGAGCTAACGCTATTGTTTTTAGGCAGCTTTGATTAATTAATTTTCGAGTGTTTTTCACCTCTTGCGTTAAACTAAGAACGTCTCGAACAGCCAGAATTAGGGTTCTTGACCATTTATCGTTCTTCGACTTAGCAATCAATTAAGGCCACCCATCGATTGATTGTTTGTCTACGACTTTTTTCCATACCAAGGTTCTTTTAAATTAAAATAACTCGTAGGCATTTCGAAATCCGGATTGGGTTAAACGATTATTGGTTCGGTTTTGACCACCTCCATTATTTGTACTTCGCGTGGTTCCAAGGTGCAAATTATTATTTTGCGTTTTTCAGCGTCAAGGGTTCATTTTCAATGCAATAACTCTTGGATACGAAATCATCCGAACGTTATTGGGTAGAAAATACTTCTTGTCGATCGTGGTTTTGACATATCAACATCCGTTGTTGATCCTTAAGGTTGCAGAGTATTTTTTGCGACTTGTTCCCCTCAAATGGATTCAATTTAAATGACAATAACTCTAGGAATTCAAAATTCGATATCCGGACGTCTACGACAGGTTAAACAAAATCATCTTGTTGACATTGTCGGTTTTGACCATTTATCGGTCTACACTTCCGTTGAAGATCCTTAAGGCCGCAAAGTATTTTTTTCGCTACTTTTTTCGATCAAAAGGCTTCGTTTTAAATTGCAATAACTCTAGAAATTCGAAATTCGAAATCCGAACTTCTATGATGGGTTAAACAAGATCTTCTTGTCGACTTTGTCGATTTTGACCATTTATCGGTCCACACTTCTGTTGTAGATTCTTAAGGTCGCAAAGTATTCTTTTCGCGACTTTTTTCAATCAAAAGACTTCATTTTAAATGACAATATCTCTAGGACTTCGAAATACAAAATCCGAACGTCTCCGATGGGTTAAACAAGATCTTCATGTCGGCTTTGTCGGCTTTGACCTTTTACCGGTCGTCACATCCGTTGATGATCCTTAAGGCCGCAAAGTATTTTTTTTGCGACTTTTTTCCATCAAAAGGCTTCATTATAAATGACAATATCTCTAGGAATTGGAAATTCGAAATCCAAACGTCTACAATGGGTTAAAGAAGATCTTCTTATCGACTTTGTCGGTTTTGACCATTTATCGGTCTTCACTTCGATTGTAGATTCTTAAGGCCACCATGTATTTTCTTCCCGACTTTTTTCCATCAAAAGGATTCATTTTAAATGACAATAACTCTAGGCATTTGAAATTCGAAATTCGAACGTGTACAATTGGTTAAACAAGACGTTCTTCTCGACATTGTCGTTTTTGACCATTTATCGGTCTTCACTTCGATAGTAGATTCTTAAGGCCACCATGTATTTTCTTCCCGACTTTTTTCCATCATAAGGATTCATTTTAAATGAAAATAACTCTAGGCATTCGAAATTCGAAATCCGAACGTCTCCGATGG
This sequence comes from Lonicera japonica, assembly GCA_021464415.1. Lineage (NCBI taxonomy): Eukaryota > Viridiplantae > Streptophyta > Magnoliopsida > Dipsacales > Caprifoliaceae > Lonicera > Lonicera japonica. The sequence goes on from JAKCWG010000109.1 coordinate 2,336, forward strand.
GTTAAACAAGCTATTATTGTCGACTTTGTCGGTTTTGACCAATTATTTGTATACACTTCCGTCGTAGATCCTTAAGGCTGCAAATTATTTTTTTTGCGACTTTCTTCCATCAAAAGGGCTTCATTTTCAATGACAATAACTCTTGGATACGAAATTCGAAATCCGAACGTCTACAATTGGTTAAACAAGATCTTCTTGTCGACTTTGTCGGTTTTGACCATTTACTGGTCTTCACATCCGTTGTTGATACTTAAGGCTGCAGAGTATTTTTTTGCGACTTGTTCCCCTCAAAAGGATTAAATTTAAATGACAATAACTCTAGGAATTCAAAATTCAAAATCCGAACGTCTACGACGGGTTAAACAAAATCATCTTGTCGACATTGTCGGTTTTGACCATTTATCGGTCTACACTTCCGTTGTAGATCCTTTAGGCGGCAAAGTATTTTTTTGTGACTTTTTTCAATCAAAAGGCTTCATTTTAAATTCCAATAACTCTAGGAATTCGAAATTCCAAATCCGAACTTCTATGATGGGTTAAACAAGATCTTCTTGTTGACTTTGTCGGTTTGGACCATTTATCGGTCCACACTTCCATTGTAGATCCTTAAGGTCGCAAAGTATTTTTCTCGCGACTTTTTTCAATCAAAAGACTTCATTTCAAATGACAATAACTATCGAAATTCGAAATACGAACGTCTACAATGGGTTAAACAAGATCTTCTTGTCGACTTTGTCAGTTTTGACCATTTATCGGTCTTCACTTCCGATATAGATCCAAAAGGCCGCAAAGTATTTTTTTCGCGACTTTTTTCCATCAAAAGGCTTCATTTTAAATGACAATAAATCTAGGAATTCAAAATTCAAAATCCGAACGTCTACGATGGGTTAAACAAGATCTTCTTGTCGACTTTGTCGATTTTGACCATTTCTCGGTCTACAATTCCGTTGTAGATCCTTATGGCCGCAAAGTATTTTTTTCGCGACTTTTTTCCATCAAAAGGCTTCATTATAAATGACAATATCTCTAGGAATTCGAAATTCGAAATCCAAACGTCTACACTGGGTTAAAGAAGATCTTATTGTCGACTTTGTCGGTTTTGACCATTTATCGGTCTTCACTTCGATTGTAGATTCTTAAGGCAACCATGTATTTTTTTCGCGACGTTTTTCCATCAAAAGGCTTCATTTTAAATGACAATAACTCTAGGATTCGAAATTCGAAATCCGAACGTGTACATATGGTTAAACAAGACGTTCTTGTCAATATTGTCGTTTTTTACCATTTATCGGTCTTCACTTCGATAGTAGATTCTTAAGGCCACCATGTATTTTCTTCCCGACTTTTTTCCATCAAAAGAATTCATTTTAAATGACAATAACTCTAGGCAATTGAAATTCGAAATCCTAACGTCTCCGATGGGTTAAACAAGCTATTATTGTCGACTTTGACGGTTTTGACCATTTATTTGTATACACTTTCGTTGTAGATCCTTACGGCCGCAAAGTATTTTTTTCGCGACTTTCTTCCATCAAAAGGGCTTCATTTTCAATGACAATAACTCTAGGATTCGAAATTCAAAATCTGAACGTCTACAATTAGTTAAACAAGATCTTCTTGTCGACTTTGTCGGTTTTCACCATTTACCGGTCTTCACATCCGTTGTTGATCCTTAAGGCTGCAGAGTATTTTTTTGTGACTTGTTCCCCTCAAAAGGATTCAATTTAAATGACAATAACTCTAGGAATTCAAAATTCGATATCCGAACGTCTATGACGGGTTAAACAAAATCATCTTGTGGACATTGTCGGTTTTGACCATTTATCGATCTACACTTCCGTTGTAGATCCTTAAGGCGGCAAAGTATTTTTTTCGCGACTTTTTTTGATCAAAAGGCTTCATTTTAAATTCCAATAACTCTAGGAATTCAAAATCCGAACTTCTATGATGGGTTAAACGAGATCTTCATGTCGACTTTGTCGGTCTGGACCATTTATCAGTCCACACTTCCGTTGTAGATCCTTAATGTCGCAAAGTATTTTTTTCGCAACTTTTTTCCATTAAAAGACTTCATTTTAAATGACAATAACTCTCGAAATTCGAAATACGAACGTCTACAATGGGTTAAACAAGATCTTCTTGTCGACTTTGTCAGTTTTGACCATTTATCGGTCTTCACTTCCGATGTAGATCCAAAAGGCCGCAAAGTATTTTTTTCGCGACTTTTTTCCATCAAAAGGCTTCATTTTAAATGACAATAAATTTAGGAATTCAAAATTCAAAATCCAAACGTCTACGATGGGTTAAACAAGATCTTCTTGTCGATTTTGTCGGTTTTGACCATTTGTCGGTCTACAATTCCATTGTAGATCCTTATGGACGCAAAGTATTTTTTTCGCGACTTTTTTCCTTCAAAAGGCTTTGTTTTAAATGAGAATAACTCTAGGAATTCAAAATTCGAAATCCGAACGTCTACGATGGGTTAAACAAAATCTTCTCGTCGACATTGTCGGTTTTGACCATTTATCGTTCTACACTTCCGTTGTAGATCCTTAAGGCCGCAAAGTATATTTTTCGCGACTTTTTTCGGTCAAAAGGCTTCATTTTAAATTTTAATAACTCTAGGAATTCGAAATACGAAATCCGAACATCTATGATGGGTTAAACAAGATCTTCTTGTCGACTTTGTCGGTTTTAACCATTTACCGGTCTTCACTTCCGTTGTAGATCCTTAACGCCGCAGAATATTTTTTTCGCGACTTTTTCCCATCAAAAGGATTCAATTTAAATGACAATAACTCTAGGAATTCAAAATTCGAAATCCGAACATCTACGACGGGTTAAACAAAATCAACTTGTCGACTTTGTCGGTTTTTACCATTTATCGGTCTACAGATCCATTTTAGATCCTTAAGGCAGCAAAGTATTTTTTTCGCGACTTTTTTCTGGCAAAAGGCTTCATTTTAAATTGCAATAACTCTAGGAATTCAAAATTCGAAATCCGAACTTCTATGATGGGTTAAACAAGATCTTCTTGTCGACTTTGTCAGTTTTGACCATTTATTGGTCTACATTTATGTTGTAGATCCTTAAGGTCGCAAAGTATTTTTTTCGCTACTCTTTTCCATCAAAAGACTTCATTTTAAATGACAATAACTCTAGGACTTCAAAATTCAAATTCCAAACGTCTACGATGGGTTAAACAAGATCTTCTTGTCGACTTTGTCGGCTTTGACCATTTACCGGACTTCACATCCGTTGAAGATCCTTAAGGCTGAAAAGTATTTTTTTCGCGACTTTTTTCCATCAAAAGGCTTCATTATAAATAAAAATGACTCTAGGAATTCGAAATTCGAAATCGGAACGTCTACAATGGGTTAAAAAAGATCTTTTTGTCGACTTTATCGGTTTTAACCATTTATCGGTGTTCACTTCCGATGTAGATCCTCAAGGCCGCAAAGTATTTTTTTCACGACTTTTTTCCATAAAAAGGCTTCATTTTAAATGATAATAACTGTAGGAATTCGAAATTCGAAATCCGAACGTTTACAATTAGTTAAACAAGATCTTCTTATCGACATTGTCGTTTTTGACCATTTATCGGTCTTCACTTCGATTGTAGATTCTTAAGGCCACCATGTATTTTCTTCCCGGCTTTTTTCCTTCAAAAGGCTTCATTTTAAATGACAATAACCCTAGGCATTCGAAATTCGAAATCGGAACGTCTCCGGTGGGTTAAACAAGCTATTATTGTCGACTTTGTCGGTTTTGACCATCTATTTGTATACACTTCCGTTGTAGATCCTTAAGGCCGAAAAATATTTTTTTCGCGACTTTCTTCCATCAAAAGGGCTTCCTTTTCAATGAAAATAACTCTAGGATTCGAAATTCAAAATCCGAACGTCTACAATTGCTTAAACAAGATCTTCTTGTCGACTTTGTCGGTTTTGACCATTTACCGATCTTCACATCCGTTGTTGATGCTTAAGGCGGCAGAGTATTTTTTTGCCACTAGTTCCCCTCAAAAGGATTCAATTTAAATGACAATAACTCTAGGAATTCAAAATTCAAAATCCGAACGTCTACGACGGGTTAAACAAAATCATATTGTCGACATTGTCGGTTTTGACCATTTATCGGTCTACACTTTTGTTGTAGATCCTTAAGGCCGCAAAGTATTTTTTTCGCGACTTTTTTCGATCAAAAGACTTCATTTTAAATTTCAATAACTCTAGGAATTCGAAATTCGAAATCCGAACTTCTATGATGGGTTAAACAAGATCTTCTTGACGACTTTGTCGGTTTTGACCATTTATTGGTCTAAATTTCCGTTCTTGATCCTTAAGGTCGTAAAGTATTTTTTTCGCGACTTTTTCCACCAAACGACTTCATTTTAAAGGACAATAACTCTAGGACTTCAAAATTCAAAATCGGAACGTCTACGATGGGTTAAACAAGATCTTCTTGTTGACTTTGTCGGCTTTGACCATTTACCGGTCTTCACATCCGTTAATGATCCTTAAGCCCGCAAAGTATTTTTTTCGCGACTTTTTTCCATCAAAAGGCTTCATTATAAATGACAATAACTCTAGGAATTCCAAATTTGAAAACCGAACGTCTACAACGGGTTAAACAAGATCTTCTTGTCAACTTTGTTGGTTTTGACCATTTATCGGTCTTCACTTCCGATGTAGATCCTCAAGGCCGCAAAATATTTTTTTCGCGACTTTTTTCCATCAAAAGACTTCATTTTAAATGACAATAATGCTAGGATTCAAAATTCGAAATCCGAACGTCTACAATTGGTTAAACAAGATCTTCTTGTCGACATTGTCGTTTTTGACCATTTATCGGTCTTCACTTCGATAGTATATTCTTAAGGCCACCATGTATTTTCTCCCCGACTTTTTTCCATCAAAAGGATCATTTTAAATGACAATAACTCTAGGCATTCGAAATTCGAAATCCGAACGTCTCCGATGGGTTAAACAAGCTATTATTGTCGACTTTGTCGGTTTTGACCATTTATTTGTATACACTTCTGTTGTAGATCCTTAAGGCCGCAAAGTATTTTTTTCGCGACTTTCTTCCATCAAAAGGGCTTCATTTTCAATGACAATAACTCTAGGATTCAAAATTCAAAATCCAAACGTCTACAATTGGTTAAACAAGATCTTCTTGTCGACTTTGTCGGTTTTGACCATTTACCTGTCTTCACATCCGTTGTAGATCCTTAAGGCTGCAGAGTATTTTTTTGCGACTTGTTCCCCTAAAAAGGGTTCAATTTAAATGACAATAACTCTAGGAATTTAAAATTCGAAATCCGAATGTCTACGATGGGTTAAACAAAATCATCTTGTTGACATTGTCGGTTTTGACCATTTATCGGTTTACACTTCCGTTGTAGATCCTTACGGCCGTAAAGTATTTTTTTCGCGACTTTTTTCAATCAAAAGGCTTCATTTTAAAAGACAATAACTCTAGGACTTCGAAATTCAAAATCCGAACGTCTACGATGGGTTAAACAAGATCTTCTTGTCGACTTTGTCGACTTTGACCTTTTACCGGTCTTCACATCCGTTGATGATCCTTAAGGCCGCAAAGTATTTTTTTGCGACTTTTTTCCATCAAAAGGCTTCACTATAAATGACAATAACTCTAAGAATTCGAAATTAGAAATCCAAACGTCTACAATGGGTTAAAGAAGATCTTCTGTCGACTTTGTGGGTTTTGACCATTTATCGGTCTCCACTTCCGATGTAGATCCTCAAGACCGCAAAGTATTTTTTTCGAGATGTTTTTCCATCAAAAGGCGTCATTTTAAATGACAATAACTCTAGGATTAGAAATTCAAATTCCGAATGTGTACAAGATCTTCTTGTCGACATTGTCGTTTTTGACCATTTATCGGTCTTCACTTCGATAGTAGATTCTTAAGGCCACCATATATTTTCTTCCCGACTTTTTTCCATCAAAAGGCTTCATTTTAAATTGCAATAACTCTAGAAATTCGAAATTCGAAATCCGAACTTCTATGATGGGTTAAACAAGATCTTCTTGTCGAATTTGTCGGTTTGGACCATTTATCGGTCCACACTTCCAATGTAGATCCTTAAGGTCGCAAAGTATTTTTTTCACGGCTTTTTTCAATCAAAAGACTTCATTTTAAATGACAATAACTCTAGGACTTCGAAATTCAAAATCCGAACTTCTCCGAAAGGTTAAACAAGATCTTCATGTCGACTTTGTCGGCTTTGACCTTTTACCGGTCTTCACATCCGTTGATGATCATTATGGCCGCAAAGTATTTTTTCGCTACTTTTTTCCATCAAAAGACTTCATTATAAATGACAATAACTCTAGGAATTCGAAATTCGAAATCCAAACGTCTACAATGGGTTAAAGAAGATCTTCTTGTCGACTTTGTCGGTTTTGACCATTTATCGGTCTTCACTTCGATTGTAGATTCTTAAGGCCACCATGTCATTTTTTCGCGATGTTTTTCTATTAAAAGGCTTCATTTTAAATGACAATAACTCTAGGATTCGAAATTCGAACTCCGAACGTGTACAATTGGTTAAACAAGACGTTCTTGTCGACATTGCTATTTTTGACCATTTATCGGTCTTCACTTCGATAGTAGCTTCTTAAGGCTACCATGTATTTTCTTCCCGACTTTTTTCCATCAAAAGTATTCATTTTAAATGACAATAACTCTAGGCATTCGAAATTCGAAATCCGAACGTCTCCGATGGGTTAAACAAGCTATTATTGTCGACTTTGTCGGTTTTGACCATTTATTTGTATACACTTTCGTTTTAGATCCTTAAGACCGCAAAGTATTTTTTTCGCGGCTTTCTTCCATCAAAAGGGCTTCATTTGCAATGACAATAACTCTAGGATTCGAAATTCAAAATTCGAACGTCTACAATTGGTTAAACAAGATCTTCTTGTCGACCTTGTCGGTTTTGACCATTTATTTGTATACACTTCCGTTGTAGATCCTTAAGGCCGCAAAGTATTCTTTTCATGACTTTCTTCCATCAAAAGGGCTTCATTTGCAATGACAATAACTCTAGGATTCGAAATTCAAAATCCGAACGTCTACAATTGGTTAAACAAGATCTTCTTGTCGACTTTGTCGGTTTTGACCATTTACCAGTCTTCACATCCGTTGTTGATCCTTAAGGCTGCAGAGTATTTTTTTGTGACTTGTTCTCCTCAAAAGGATTCAATTTAAATGACAATAACTCTAGGAATTCAAAATTCGAAATCCGAACATCTACGACGGGTTAAACAAAATCATCTTGTCGACATTGTCGGTTTTGACCATTTATCGGTCTACACTTCCGTTGTAGATCGTTAAGGCAGCAAAGTATTTTTTCAATCAAAAGGCTTCATTTTAAATTGCAATAACTCTAAGAATTCAAAATTCAAAAATCGAACTTCTATGATGGGTTAAACAAAATCTTATTGTCGACTTTGTCGGTTTGGACCATTTATCAGTCCACACTTTCGTTGTAGATCCTTAAGGTCGCAAAGTATTTTTCTCGCGACTTTTTTCAATCAAAAGACTTCATTTTAAATGACAATAACTCTAGGACTTCAAAATTCAAAATCCGAACGTCTACGATGGGTTAAACAAGATCTTCTTGTCGGCTTTGACCTTTTACCGGTCTGCACATCCGTTGATGATCCTTAAGGCCACAAAGAATTTTTTTCTCGACTTTTTTCCATCAAAAGGCTTCATTATAAATGACAATAACTCTAGGAATTCGAAATTCGAAATCCAAACGTCTACAATGGGTTAAAGAAGATATTCTTATCGACTTTGTCGGTTTTGACCATTTATCGGTCTTCACTTCGATTGTAGATTCTTAAGGCAACCATGTATTTTTTTAGCGACGTTTTTCCATCAAAAGGCTTCATTTTAAATGACAATAACTCTAGGATTCGAAATTCGAAATCCGAACGTGTACAATTGGTTAAACAAGACGTTCTTGTCAACATTGTCGTTTTTTACCATTTATCGGTCTTCACTTCGATAGTAGATTCTTAAGGCCACCATGTATTTTCTTCCCGACTTTTTTCCATCAAAAGGATTCATTTTAAATGACAATAACTCTAGGCAATCGAAATTCGAAATCCGAACGTCTCCGATGGGTTAAACAAGCTATTATTGTCGACTTTGTCAGTTTTGACCATTTATTTGTATACCCTTTCGTTGTAGATCCTTAGGGCCGCAAAGTATTTTTTTCGTGACTTTCTTCCATCAAAAGGGCTTCATTTGCAATGACAATAACTCTAGGATTCGAAATTCAAAATCCGAACGTCTACAATTGGTTAAACAAGATTTTCTTGTCGACTTTGTCGGTTTTGACCATTTACAGGTCTTCACATCCGTTGTTGATCCTTAAGGCTGCAGAGTATTTTTTTGCGACTTGTTCCCCTCAAAACGATTCAATTTAAATGACAATAACTCTAGGAATTCAAAATTTGATATCCGGACGTCTACGACGGGTTAAACAAAATCATCTTGTCGACATTGTCGGTTTTGACCATTTATCGGTCTACACTTCCGTTGTACATCCTTAAGGTCGCAAAGTATTTTTTTCGCGACTTTTTTCAATCAAAAGGCTTCATTTTAAATTTCAATAACTCTAGGAATTCGAAATCCGAACTTCTATGATGGGTTAAACAAGATCTTCTTGTCGACTTTGTCGGTTTGGACCATTTATCGGTCCACACTTCCGTTGTAGATCCTTAAGGTCGCAAAGTATTTTTTTCGCAACTTTTTTCCATTAAAAGACTTCATTTTAAATGACAATAACTCTTGAAATTCGAAATACGACCGTCTACAATGGGTTAAACAAGATCTTCTTGTCGACTTTGTCAGTTTTGACCATTTATCGGTCTTCAGTTCCGATGTAGATCCAAAAGGCCGCAAAGTATTTTTTTCGCGACTTTTTTCCATCAAAAGGCTTCATTTTAAATGACAATAACTCTAGGAATTCAAAATTCAAAATCCGAACATCTACGATGGGTTAAACAAGATCTTCTTGTTGACTTTGTCGGTTTTGACCATTTGTCGGTCTACAATTCCGTTGTAGATCCTTATGGACTCAAAGTATTTTTTTTGCGACTTTTTTCCTTCAAAAGGCTTTGCTTTAAATGAGAATTACTCTAGGAATTCGAAATTCGAAATCCAAACGTCTACGATGGGTTAAACAAAATCTTCTTGTCGACTTTGTCGGTTTTGACCATTTATCGTTCTACACTTCCATTGTAGATCCTTAAGGCCGCAATGTAACACCCGGTTTCCTTATCGCTTGCAAATCGCGGCCCATATCGCGTATAAGGCTGAATTAGACTCATGGTGGCCAAATTGGGTTTTGGAAAGGTTGGCATGGTTTGGAAACATCCAATAAGTCATATTAATATATTTAAGTGTGTTACAATTACCATAAGTTGTTTCGGGTGGCTCGGACGGAAATCGGGTCGAAAATCACAAGTTTCGATCCTACGCGATTAATGATTTTTACCTGACTTTGGATGACCATAACTTCCTCATCCGAACTCCAAATGAGTCCCTGTTTTCGTTCACGCCTTCATTTCAATGCCCTCTACAACTTTCGTGTTTTGGCCGAGACCCAATTCCAACTCCTTGAGGCCCAAAAGTGCATGCAAAGTCGAGCTATTGACCAAAAGCTGAAAGGGGCACCTTCAGGCCTAGGGAGTCGACCCCATGAACAGTAGGGAGTCGACTCCATCATGCTGGACAGGTTTTTAATATATTTCTTCTTCTCCTTTCATCCTCATTTCACCCCACCATTGGAGAGCCTTAGAGAGAGAAGTGAGGAGGGATTTGAGGGGAAATTGTGAGATATATCCATGTGTATTATTCCCCACCAAATCATCAACATCATCATCATCTCCATCATCATCTTCATCTCCTCCTTGACCTCCATCCACCATAGCTAGGGTTTTGAAGAAGATTTTGGGGGTTTCCGCGACAGCGCCTCTTCAGCTCGATTCCGCTATGATTCTTCGAGGGATTGACCCTCCTAAGGTGGGAACAATAGTATTTTAACAATTTTTCTTACGATTACAACTTATCCATCTCAAATCAATCCAAACCTAGGGTTTTTACTCAAAGTTGCATATGCATGGGGTTTGGGTCAATTTCTTTGGATAATTTTGATGGATTTGCATCATATATGACATCAATAACGATTTTATACAAAAAGCCCCAATTATAAATGATTTATGAGAAAGTTTGGTATATAACCTTCAAGTACGCATATGAGTATATACGCTTAGCTTTGATACGCTTATGTATGATGTCATATATGGGATTTAAAGTATATTTCGGATAATGTTACATATATTGGTGGTATTGTTGTTGTATTTTAAGCTATGAGCTATATTTATGAGATTTTCTACTTACCTAACCAGTCCGTAAGTATGCTGGTCAAATACATAAATATGTTTTGAATGAATGAAGTCTTTAAATCATATTGGGAGGCTAATTGGGAACTCGTATACACTATTTGATTATATTAGACTTGACTTGGGGCCAATTTGATGAAAGTTATGAAACCTCCCAAATTAAGGATTTTTATGATTTCCTTTTTTAACTGACGGACTTGGCGGATCTTGTTAAATCTCAACAATACCACTACATGTTTTACACTATGGATATATACATATATACAAGTTTTACGAATACATATGGAATGCATGTATATTCATATCTATATATGTTGGATTCTATATTCTTGTGATTTTATATCGGATGGCCACACCGTTCGTACTAGATAGATAGTGATTACCGGTAGCGTATAGCCTTGGTGGCTACGTGAGTATTATCGTAGCGTGCGCCTTTATGGCGGCGTGAGGTAGCGTATGCCTGTGTGGCTGCGGCTAGTCTAGGTGGACCTGGTAGGTGGTCCCTGCCTTGGGCAGAAGAAACCGAGTTGCCGGCTATCTCTGTACAGTAGATTTATGAAAATCCTAGACGTGAGTTGATATATGTGATTGATGTGATAGATCTAGTCGCGGTGTTGTGGCACATACTGTATGATGATGTATATATATTGCTTTTCTTGTACTTTGGGTTGGGGAAATTATATATGCATTTCACAAAAGGTTTTCCGTGCATTGGCTGCTTCAGAAATATAGTATATATATTTACACTTGTACATACAAAATGAAATGTATTTTACTCAGAGGTGATTCTTTATAGAGAAGCAGCTCATGAACTATTTTCATTATAATACATGGCATGGCATGCATGGGTTTTAATCTATTTTCCTATACAAATTCTCATAGTTCCCACTGAGCCCGTTTGGCTCACTCCCATTTTCCAAACCAGGTTTTGCAGGTATTCCCGGGGATGGTACGCTTGTGGAGTCTAGTAGCTCTGACAGCCTCTGATTACCAAAGTCGTTTGGAAACGACTAGTATTATACCTTTTCTTGTATTGATGATAAGTCGCACATCTAATTGATTGTTGAAACAGTGTGTATAACTATTTTATTCTGTATTGAGACCTTAGTGGAGGCTTTGTATAAATGATTTTTCTTTAAATGTGGAGTATCTATTGGAAAATGGATTAAGTGTACATTCTAACAGGTTTTGGTATTGCCTTATAAATAAACTCCACATGCCAGAATTTCTTTTAAAATGATTTTATTTCTTGAACATGTTTTTGGTATAAAATTCTAAGTTTTACTACTTCATGCCCGTCGTCGCGTACGACTCCGTGGCTAACCGGGTCCCGGGGGTGAAATCCTCTAAACGGGATTTCGGGGCGTCACAAGTTGGTATCAGAGCTATAGGTTTGATGTTTTCCTCGGGGGATCCATGGGTAGATCCGAGATTAGTGGTGCAAGCGGCTATAGTATTCCTCGGAAGATTAGTACGTTTTCCTGCAATAGGATTCTACCGTTAGGATATTTGGAAAATGGGAGAATTGTGAAAGGAGATGTGGCTTGTCTTGGCTACGTCCATTCACAAAGTTCTTGACTAATTCTTTTGGCCTCTTTCGTAAATTAGCTCTGTCATTGGCTCCTATATCACCTGTTTACATATGAGAATTTTGTTCAGGATTAGTTCTGCCACTAAGTGAGCAAAAGGCGACTGATGGATTATGTCATAGTCATCCGCCGGCCAACGGTTGACTATCTGATAAACTGATGAGCCCAAGGATAGCACTGGAGCTGGATCATGGAGCGAAGACTATGCAGATCCCATCCGGATTCCAAGTGGTCCGATCACCCGAGCTAGAGCAAGCAAGATGAAGGAAGCACTCATGAGCATGGTCCACGAGCTGATGAATAAAGCTGACGCTTGGAGAAGCATTCAAGGAGATGAATAGCACGAATGGAAAATAATGCTTAGCCAAGAAGACGTAGAATAATTAGGGCGTTTTTATTATTGTTTTTATTTATTTGCAGCCCAAGGATTATGTATAATTAATATTTAGAGTGATGGGCTTGCTAAGAGAGTTTTTGGGCTCATTTAGAGCTCTCCATTATTTTTGTTGCCTTAGAATTGGGCTTGTTTTTGTTATTTTCGAAATTAGGGTTTGTTTAGGGTTTCATTAGGGTTTTCTCTTCTCCTCCTATTTAAAGGAGGCAACTCTTATGTTTGGAGGCAGCTTGGTTTTATAATACAAATTTGAGTGTGTTTTTCACCTCTTGTGTTCTAAGAACACTTCGAGCAGCCGGAATATAATTCTTGTTGTTCTTCGACTTATCAATCAATTAACCCATCAATTGATTGTTTGTCTTCGGCTATACCAAGGTTCATTCTCATTTTAGGGATTGGGTCGAGGTTCCACCTCCATCATCTTCGCGTGATTCCAAGGTTCTTACGTGTTCAACGTCAAGGGTCGCGGATTCGTCATATCGGATAGAAATACGGTCGTGAATCACATCATTGGTATCAGAGCGATTCTTTCTATCCAAGTTTTATTTTTTTCGTGTTTTTGCTATTACGAATCTGTTCCTATTATTGCAGATCTGTTCTTGCTATTTTCGGATCTGTTCTTGTTCTTATAAAAAAAAAAAAATATATCTGTTCCTACCTTTGATAATCTGTTCTTGCTCTTACAATTCTGTTCTTGTTGTTACGAATCTGTTTTAGAGATCTACAAATCTGTTCTTGCTCTTACAATTCTGTTCTTGTTGTTACGAATCTGTTTTAGAGATCTACAAATCTGTTCTTGCTCTTACAATTCTGTTCTTGTTGTTACGAATCTGTTTTAGAGATCTACAAATCTGTTCTTGTTGTTACGAATCTGCTCTTGCTAAACTTTCAAATCTGCTTATCACGGATCTGCTTATTCTGTTTCATCTGTGTTGTTCAAAGTCGAAAATCTTCAATTTCGTTGCTGAACCATATTCGCAAATCTGTCCATTCATAATCTGTCCAGATTAAAGTAGAGCTCGATTTGTGTTTGCAATAATCTCTAGTTGCGATTCTCTTGATTCCTAGTTAACTTGATATTGAGGCGGCTATTGATAGTTGTGGCGGCTGTTATTGCAAGCATCCTAGACTTGTAATTCTTGGTCAAAAACCCTAGTTGTGGAGGCTAGTATTTCAAACACCATAAAACCCTAGACTTGACTTTTATTTCTAGGTTTTGAAAGTTGTGGCGGCTAGTATTGATATAAAACCCTAGACTTGACTTTTATTTCTAGGTTTGAAATTTGTGGCGGCTGTGAACAACATAAAAACCCTAGTAGACTTGTGATTAAAAAAAAAATAAAAAAAAAAAAGAGTACAAAAAATTCCGAAATTTGACTTTATTTTTTTTTGCATTCAGATTCTATAGGTTCCAAGGGTTCCAAAAATCACTTTTTCACGAGACGAACTTTTCGCCCAATTTTGTCGAAATTTGGCTTCGTATTTTGTCCATATTTCATTGGGATTCCTGTTTCTTGAGTTCTTGGTGAAAACGTACTTGTCCTAGCATACAATTAATCTGTTTGGGTTGTGATTGGTCTGTTCGGGCAGCCAAGAAAAGGGTTCTTGCTTTTCGATTCGTTTGAAGTTCCAAAAGGTGAAAATTGAGAGGAATATCAATACATTGAGAACTAAACACGAGTGGTAAAATTAGAGTGATATTATTTTTGAGCGAAACACGTAAGGGAGTGCAGTGAGGAAAATTTATTTCTTTATATTGTGCTAACCTCTGTTTTGCAGCAATATGTCGAGTTTCGATCCTAGGTTATTCCAAGAAGCCATGACGAGCACCTTACAAAAAATGATGAGAGAGGAGTTGGGTGTCTTTAAAGAGCAGGTGGAAGAGATGAGTGAGGAATTGAAGAGAATGCGGGTGAAGGTAGATAGAGTTGAGAGCACTCAAATTGAGCAATCCGGCATCTCACATAATGCTCAAAGAAATGGGAGGCCGCAGCCTAGGGAACGGAGGGCTGATGTTGATAATTATTACCGAGATAGCTTTGACGATGGGGATAGCGATGTCAATTCGGCAGTCGCTAACCGACGGAATGGTAGACGGTTTGGTAAGGGATTTAATAGGGAGGATGACAACATGAATGGGATCAAAATGAGGATTCCATCCTTCCAAGGAAAAAATGACCCCGAGGCCTATCTTGAGTGGGTCAAGAAAGTTGAATTAGTATTTGATTGCCATAATTACTCCGAGTCCAAGAAGGTGAAATTGGCGGCTATTGAATTTTCATATTATGCACTTGTTTGGTGGGATCGCTTGATGATAGAGCGAAGGCGTAGTGATGAAGGGCCCGTGGAGACTTGGGATGAGATGAAGCGGTTGATGAAGAAGCGGTTTGTACCCGATCACTATTATCGGGAATTATACCAAAAATTGCAAGGGCTTACGCAGGGAAATCGTAGTGTTGATGAATACTATAAGGAGATGGAAGTGGCCATGATTCGGGCCAAGGTTGATGAAAATAGAGAAGCAACCATGGCGCGGTTCTTGAGTGGGTTAAACCGGGAAATTGCCAATGCGGTTGAATTGCAGCCATATGTTGAGATTGAAGATATGGTGCACACGGCAATTAAAATAGAGAGGCAGCTCAAGAGGAGGGTTGGTTTCAAGCCAAACCAAAGTTCTTATTCTACTCCATGGAAACAAAGTCCGTGGAAGAAGGATGAAAAAGCAACCACTCCGAAGCCGAAAGTTGATTCAAAATCAGAAGTTCCTAGTGGAGGCCAAGCTAAGACAGCCTCTAACACCACTAATACTCCAACTACCCGAAACAGGGACATTATATGTTGGAAGTGTCAAGGGAGAGGCCATGTTTCCACTCAATGCCCGAATAAGAGAGTAATGATGCTTCTGGATAATGGGGAATATGAGACGGATGAAGAAGGCGCTGAAGCTATGCCACCTTTGGAGGATGTCGAAGAAGAGGAGAGCGCCATCCAGGGTGAGTTATTAGTTGCTAGAAGAGCGCTTAGTACTCACGCAAAGGAGGATGAGGAGCAGCGCGAGAATATTTTCCACACTAGGTGCCTAGTGCTAGGCAAGGTGTGTAGTTTGGTGATAGACGGAGGAAGTTGCACTAATGTGGCTAGCACGACAATGGTGGAGAAGCTAGCATTACACACGACTAAGCACCCGAGGCCTTACAAGCTGCAATGGTTGAATGATAGCGGTGAAGTGAGGGTGAACAAGCAGGTTTTGGTGTCCTTTAGCATTGGTAGGTACGAGGACCAAGTGCTTTGTGACGTGGTTCACATGCAAGCTGGCCATATGTTGTTGGGAAGACCATGGCAATATGATAGAAGAGTTAAGCATGATGGCTTCACCAATAAATATTCATTTGAGATGAACAAGAGAACATTCATTCTTGCACCTTTACCGCCACAGCAAGCCTATGCCGATCAGTTGAAGTTGCAAAGTGAGGAGGAGCAGCGGAGAGTTGAAAAGAAAAAGAGAGATAGTGGTGAGGAAAAGAAAGAGAGTGAGGGAAAAAGAAAAGAACTTGAGAAAAAAGAGAGTAGAGTGGAAAAACCAGTGACTATTGAGAGCAAATTTGAGAGGAGGCAAAAGAATTTCTATGCGAGAGCTAGTGAAGTGAAAAGAGCGATGCTTTGTAATCAGCTTCTTGTACTTGTATACAAAGAAGCGCTTTTGAATACTAACGAGCTAAATTCTTCTTTGCCTAGTGTTATTGTCTCTTTGTTGCAGGATTTTGGTGACGTCTTTCCGGAGGATACGCCAAGCGGTTTACCACCCATCCGAGGAATAGAGCACCAAATTGATTTCGTACCCGGGGCTTCCATTCCAAACCGGCCAGCCTATAGGAGTAATCCGGAGGAAACAAAGGAACTTCAAAGGCAAGTTACGGAGCTGTTGGAGAAAGGGTATGTGAGAGAGAGTATGAGCCCATGTGCGGTGCCAGTTTTGCTAGTGCCAAAGAAGGATGGAACGTGGAGGATGTGCGTGGACTGCCGAGCCATAAATAATATCACGGTAAAATATCGTCACCCCATTCCACGTTTAGATGATATGGTTGATGAGTTGCATGGGTCTAGTATATTCTCTAAAATTGATTTGAAAAGTGGATATCATCAAATTAGGATGAAAGAAGGAGATGAATGGAAAACAGCCTTTAAAACAAAATATGGATTATATGAATGGTTAGTTATGCCTTTTGGTTTGACTAATGCACCTAGCACTTTCATGAGATTAATGAACCATGTTTTGAGACCTTTTATTGGCAGATTTGTCGTAGTCTATTTTGATGATATTCTTATCTATAGCAAGAGTCTAGATGATCACGTAATTCAATTAAAATCTGTTTTGGATGTCTTGCGAAAGGAGAAGTTATATGCTAACCTGAAAAAGTGCACCTTTTGCACGGATAAGCTTGTATTTCTTGGTTTTGTTGTGAGTGCACAAGGGATTCAGGTTGATAAAGAAAAGGTGAAGGCGATTCAAGAATGGCAAAGTCCTACAAGTGTTGGGCAAGTGCGGAGTTTCCATGGGCTTGCTAGTTTCTATCGGCGGTTCGTGAAGGACTTTAGTACTATTGCGGCGCCATTGACTGAAGTGATCAAAAAGCATGTGGGATTCAAATGGGGAGAGGAGCAAGAGAAGGCATTCGAGTTACTAAAAAGCAAGCTAAGTAACGCCCCATTGTTATCTTTACCTAACTTTGCAAAGACTTTTGAAATTGAATGCGATGCTTCAGGAAATGGAATTGGTGCTGTTCTTATGCAGGAAGGAAGGCCAATAGCATACTTTAGTGAGAAGCTAGGTGGGGCGACCTTAAATTACCCTACTAACGACAAGGAGCTTTATGCGTTGGTGAGAGCGTTGGATACCTGGCAGCACTATCTTTGGCCAAAGGAGTTCGTGATTCACACGGATCATGAATCATTGAAGCACTTGAAGGGGCAGCAAAAGCTAAACAAGCGCCATGCCAAGTGGGTGGAGTTCATAGAGACTTTCCCATATGTGATCAAATACAAGCAAGGTAAAGAGAATGTTGTAGCGGATGCTTTATCACGCAGGTATACTTTAATTGCTACTTTAGATGCTAAATTGCTTGGGTTTGAATACATCAAGGATTTGTATTGTGATGATGCTGATTTTAGAGATATATTCAATGCATGTGAAAATTTGGCATTTGATAAGTACTTTAGGCATGATGGATTTCTAATGCGTGAAAACAAACTTTGTGTGCCTAAATGTTCATTGCGCGAATTGCTTGTTAAAGAAGCGCATGGTGGGAGTTTAATGGGACACTTTGGTATAACCAAGACTTTAGGAGTATTGCAAGAACACTTCTTTTGGCCTCACATGAAAAGAGATGTTGAAAGAATATGTGAGAGATGTGTTACTTGTAAGAAGGCAAAGTCTAAGTTAAATCCCCATGGTTTGTATACTCCATTACCCATTCCTAGTGACCCTTGGGTTGATATTTCTATGGATTTTGTGTTGGGTTTGCCTAGGACTAAACATGGGAATGATTCTGTTTTCGTGGTGGTTGATAGATTTTCTAAAATGGCTCATTTCATTGCTTGCCATAAAACTGATGATGCACCACGAATTGCTAATTTGTTCTTCAAAGAAATTGTGCGTTTGCATGGCATGCCTAGAACCATAGTTTCTGATAGGGATGCAAAGTTTTTGAGCTACTTTTGGAAGACTTTGTGGGGAAAGTTGGGTACTAAATTGTTGTTTTCTACTACATGTCACCCCCAAACTGATGGCCAAACGGAAGTAGTAAATAGAACTTTATCCACTTTGTTGCGTGCCATAATTAAGAAGAACTTGAAAGAGTGGGAAGAATGTTTGCCTCATGTTGAGTTTGCATATAATCGATCTGTTCATTCTGCATCCAAGTTTTCTCCTTTTGAGATTGTGTATGGTTTTAATCCGTTGGCTCCTTTGGATTTATTACCATTACCTGTTGAGCATGCTAACCTAGATGGCAGGAAGAAAGCTGAGTTTGTTAGACAGATTCATGAGAAGGCAAGGCAAAACATTGAGAGAAGAACTGAGCAATATGTGCGACAAGCCAACAAAGGACGGAAGAAGATGGTTTTCGAAACAGGAGATTGGGTTTGGTTGCACTTGAGGAAGGAACGCTTTCCAATTCAACGGCGTTCTAAGCTTTTACCGAGAGGAGATGGACCGTTTCAAGTTGTGCAAAAGATCAATGACAATGCATATAAACTTGATCTACCAGGTGAGTATAATGTAAGTGCTACATTTAATGTCGCTGACCTAAGTCCGTTTAGTACAGGTGACGAATTGAGGACAATTCCTTTTCAAGAGGAGGGGAATGATGAGCCCAAGGATAGCACTGGAGCTGGATCATGGAGCGAAGACTATGCAGATCCCATCCGGATTCCAAGTGGTCCGATCACCCGAGCTAGAGCAAGCAAGATGAAGGAAGCACTCATGAGCATGGTCCACGAGCTGATGAATAAAGCTGACGCTTGGAGAAGCATTCAAGGAGATGAAGAGCACGAATGGAAAATAATGCTTAGCCAAGAAGACGTAGAATAATTAGGGCGTTTTTATTATTGTTTTTATTTATTTGCAGCCCAAGGATTATGTATAATTAATATTTAGAGTGATGGGCTTGCTAAGAGAGTTTTTGGGCTCATTTAGAGCTCTCCATTATTTTTGTTGCCTTAGAATTGGGCTTGTTTTTGTTATTTTCGAAATTAGGGTTTGTTTAGGGTTTCATTAGGGTTTTCTCTTCTCCTCCTATTTAAAGGAGGCAACTCTTATGTTTGGAGGCAGCTTGGTTTTATAATACAAATTTGAGTGTGTTTTTCACCTCTTGTGTTCTAAGAACACTTCGAGCAGCCGGAATATAATTCTTGTTGTTCTTCGACTTATCAATCAATTAACCCATCAATTGATTGTTTGTCTTCGGCTATACCAAGGTTCATTCTCATTTTAGGGATTGGGTCGAGGTTCCACCTCCATCATCTTCGCGTGATTCCAAGGTTCTTACGTGTTCAACGTCAAGGGTCGCGGATTCGTCATATCGGATAGAAATACGGTCGTGAATCACATCATAAACCACCAGTCCACTACTGCTGACTGAGGTTAGAATGTGGCATACTCATAGGAGAGTGGCTGCTAAAGTCCTATTCCCTGTGTTTACCCCATTGCTTCTTCTTCGACTTTCTTGAGGGGTGAACCTATTACGTGGATGATCGTTCCTCTATATCTATACGACCGCGTTCGAACTTGTAAGTCTAGTTACGAGAGAGGGAATCTGTGGATTATAATCAGATTGACTACCCTGTTACGAGTAAACTTTTACATTGTTCTAGAAATCATTTGGCTGGCAAGATCTCTTTGGCGAGATGACTATTTTTTGGTGGTATGGTGAGCAAAATTTTCTTGAAAACCCACATGGAATGTATGAGAATGACCAAGTTTAGTCATGTATATATGTGTATCATATCTCATAAGTTTGGATTCGATGTGGATGTATGACTGGATTTCCTTATGGATGCTGATGCCTCGTGTGTGCTTGAGTTGTTCTATTCCTTGGAATAAAAGGCATATAACTGTGGTAAGACATACTTTATAAGTCTTTTCTTTTGAGAATGGTCGACTACAAGTATTCCTGCCTCAAGAGAAGCATTGAATATCTTATTTTGGAATCGAATCTTTATTTTGTTGGCCAAGTAAGTTCAACTGGGAACGAAAACCTGTTTGATGACCCCTATATCCAGTGTATCTGTATAATGCCTTGTTCCCTAATGTGATGGGAAATAAATATTTTTCAAAGGTATCCGCTAGACATCCCACCTTTAGCAGCTGCAAACTCATTCTTCCTTCGCGATAAGGAACCCACAATGGATTCTTCTAACGTACAATTTTATTCCATCTTCGTTAAGGGGGACCTATCAGAGTAACGCAGCGAAAGCTTGCAGACTAGTCGATTCAAGGTTAGGGTAACTATTGTAAGGCTCTTACCTTTATTAAGTATATTGCATTTGGACTATGAGAGTTTGATTTGTAAAGGGATTAGAAGTGAACTCCCTTGGTAAAATCTTGAGGAAGAGTGTTTGCCTATCGGCTAGCTCTTATGACAAAAAGGGATGGAATCCTTAATAGAACTCGATGCCCTTTTATTTCATTTATCCCGTTTCTTTCTTCAATGGAGCTTTGGGTACACAGTCATGTGGAATGTGATTCCATTAATTATGTTAGGGGAGACTTGTTCAAACTACTCAATGATAGAGTGATGGCATATCAAAGGAGAATTAGTGAACTCAGTTTTTGAACTCTCCTCATATTAGAAAGGTGCAGTACCTCTGAGACACGAGGTGTACCATTGCTTCACCCTTCTTGAGTTAGCATTTGTGAGATAAGTACTTTCGAGAGATCGTTCCCATCCTCATACGTAGACATCTAGCTAGAGTGATGTGTATGCTAATTATAAAGCGAGTCTTCACTAGAGGAGAAGTCTGGAGCAGGAAATCATATCTCAAGTCGGAGTGAGTATTCTAGTGAAAATTTCTCCTACCTTATTTCAAGAATTCAGATGATGATGAGGTAAGCATCTTAAGTTTGAGACTTTTCTGTTCCCCTCTTGTTGATAGCTTGGGATTTAAAGCAGTATTCCAGATTTAGGCCTCATTAATACCACAGGCAAACTTTTTAAGGAGGGGAGACGAAACTTAACCTTGATAGATAGACCTTGTTCGCACCATCATTTCTCTTCCTTTTATTTTTAGGTCGAAGCTTGTTCTGGCTCGGGGGAAAACAGTCTGAATTATTCTATTGGGTATGAGTTACATCCTTTGAAGGAGTATGAACTCTCCTAAGATCATGCTAGCATACTGATGTGAATCACGACCGTATTTCTATCCAATATGACGAATCCGCGACCCTTGACGTTGAGTACGTAAGAACCTTGGAATCACGCGAAGTTGATGGAGGTGGAACCTCGACCCAATCCCTAAAATGAGAATGAACCTTGGTATAGTCGAAGACAAACAATCAATTGACGGATTAATTGATTGATAAGCCGAAGAACAACAAGAATTAAATTCTGGCTGTTCGAGGTGTTCTTAGAACACAAGAGGTGAAAAACACTCTCAAATTTGTATTGATAAAATAAGGCTGCCTCATACAATAGAGCTGCCTCCTTTAAATAGGAGGAGAACAAGGAAACCCTAATGAAACCCTAAACAAACCCTAAAAACGAAAATAATAAAACAAGCCCAATTCTAAGGCAACAAAATAATGAAAAACTCTAAACAAGCCCAAAACACACTCTCAGCAGGCCCATCACTCTAAATACTAATTATACATAATCCTTGGGCTTTAAATGTTGCAAATAAATAAAACAATAATAAAAGGGCCTAATTATTCTACGTCTTCTTGGCTAAGCATTATTCTCCATTCTCGTTCTCCATCTCCTTGAATACTTCTCCAAGCTCCAGCTTTATTCATCAACTCTTGGACCACGATCATGAGTGCTTCCTTGATCTTCTTAGCTCTAGCTCGGGTGATTGGACCACTTGGAACCCGGATGGGATCTGCATAGTCTTCACTCCATGATCCAGCTCGTGTGCTATCCTCAGGCTCATCACATACTATACGTGTATCACTTTCGCCCTGTGTATAGAGGTTTCCCCAAGAGATTTTCATGATATGTGTTTCTACTGCCTGTTAAGGGGAAACAAGGTAAGATCCTATAAAATTCTTTTATTGGAAATGCTACGCATGACAGATGCATTACGAGGAAATCCTTACAGTTGGATACGCAATATTCATACCATGTCAGTCGATTCATGACTGTGAGTTGCGATACTCCACATCCCGGATTACTAATGGAATAATCGGGGTCATGATTACAAAATAAGCCCGGGATTGTGTGTACAGTTAAGAGGACTTCAAACATTCCCTATAATTTAGCTAGCTCTCAGTGAGCCTATTCTCTTAGTCTAAAGTTTACTCGGTGTGCACTGAAATTTCATTCTCAGTTCAGAAAATTCATCTAGGCTAAGCCCATTGGAGGGGAAAAACGTGGAGCACAAAATGGAGGCTGGGTTACACTTATTCAAGCCCAATTGGAGTGAGAAGACCATGTCTATGCGGCCCAAGAAGTGGAGTCAAGCCAGCCCACTCGTTTTATTTATTATTTATTTATTATTGTTATTTCATCTTAAAGACTAGTTCTTGTTTGGTTAGGATTTGTTTGAGGATTCCTTGTTGGATTGGTTTCTTGTGGCCTAAGTTTTCTTATCCCTATTTAAAGGGGGTTCATTGTTTTATTTTATTATCTAAGACTTTATTCATAATAAGATTGAATGATTTAATCCTCTTTGGTTCTTCACGAACTACTTGAACTTTGCGTTACTCATAAGAATCATTGTCCTTAGGAATCGAACTAGGACCCTTATACTCAAAATCAAACTATACTTAAATTGTGGTACATCAGTTGAATTGTTCAACTAAATTATGCATGGTGAGGAACCACCTAAATGATATCTTCATTATGTCAAATAAAGGAGTTAATGGGACGTAATTGATTAGAGAAGCTAATATCTCCTTATTGGATTGTTCCTATAAAAATAATGATATGTGCGACCAAGCTAAAGGCTTTGTGCATATTGTTTGGCAGTATACGAATGATGAATACTCATATGCTACATCCTATATGTTTAATTATGCGTTTTGGTATTCACTTATATATTTGTGACGATTGGATTGCGATTGTTGTTACTATTATTATATTTGTCCTTGGGTGACATGATTTATACATATATGAGCTATCAGCCTTGGGGGCTAACCACTAGGTGGACCATGTAGGGGGGTCCCTACCTTGGGGGCAGAAATACCCGAGTTGCCGGCTGTCTCTATGCACAGAAGACCTAAAAATCCTAGTGGTTGATTATGATGGAGATTGATTACGATATGTTCGTCCTTGGGGGACGAGAGTTACGTATTGATGAGCCTGAGGATAGCACAAGAGCTGGATCATGGAGTGAAGACTATGCAGATCCCATCCGGGTTCCAAGTGGTCCAATCACCCGAGCTAGAGCCAAGAAGATCAAGGAAGCACTCATGATCGTTGTCCAAGAGTTGATGAATAAAGCTGGAGCTTGGAGAAGTATTCATGGAGATGGAGAACAAGAATGGAGAATAATGCTTAGCCAAGAAGACGTAGAATAATTATGGCGTTTTATTATTGTTTTTATTTATTTGCAGCCCAAGGAATATGTATAATTAGTATTTAGAGTGATGGGCTTGCTAAGAGTGTTTTTGGGCTTATTTAGAGTGTTTTTGGGCTTATTTAGAGTGTTCCATTATTTTTGTTGCCTTAGAATTGGGCTTGTTTTGTTATTTTCGTTTTTAGGGTTTCCTAGGGTTTGATTAGGGTTTTCTCTTCTCCTCCTATTTAAAGGAGGCAACTCTAATGTTTGTGGCAGCCTTTGTTTTATCAATACGAAATTGAGTGTGTTTTTCACCTTTTGTGTTCTAAGAACACCTCGAACAGCCAGAATTTAATTCTTGTTGTTCTTCGACTTATCAATCAATTAATCCGTCAATTGATTGTTTGTCTTCGACTATACCAAGGTTCATTCTCATTTTTGGGTTTGGGTCGAGGTTCCACCTCCATCAACTTCGCGTGATTCCAAGGTTCTTACGTATTCAACGTCAAGGGTCGCGGATTCGTCATATTGGATAGAAATACGGTCGCGATTCACATCATTGGTATCAGAGCGATTCTTTCTATCCAGGTTTTATTTAATCTATTCTTGTTATTACGAATCTGTTCTTGCTATTTCGGATCTTGCTCTTACAAAATCTGTTCTTGGTATTACGAATCTGTTCTTGCTAGTTCGGATCTTGCTCTTACGAATCTGTTCTTGGTATTACGAATCTGTTCTTTCTATTTCGGATCTCGCTCTTACGAATCTGGTCTTCTGATAACGAATCTGTTCTTCTTGCTAAGTAATTTTCGAATCTGGTTATAGATCTACTTACCACGGATCTGCTTATTTTGTTTCATCTGTGTTGTTCAAAGTCGAAATCTTCAATTTTGTTGCTAAACCATATTCGCAAATATGTCCAGATTAAAGTAGTGTTCGATTTATTGTTTGCGAAAATCTCTAGTTGCGATTCTCTTGATTCCTAGTTAACTTGATATTGCGGTGGCTTTGATAGTTGTGGCGGCTGGTATATTGCAAACATCATAAAACCCTAGATTTGACTTTATTTCTAGGTTTTTATAGTTGTGGCGGCTAGTATTTCAAACACCATAAAACCCTAGACTTGACTTTATTTCTAGGTTTTGATAGTTGTGGCGGCTGGACTGTATTTCTAGGTTTTGATAAATGTGGCGGCTGGTATTGATATAAAAACCCTAGTAGACTTGTGATTCTAGGTCAGAAAAAAAAATACAAAAAATTCCGAATTTTGACTTTATTTCTTTTAGCATTCAGATTCTATAGGTTCCAAGGGTTCCAAAAATCACTTTTTCACGAGACGAACTTTTCGCCCAATTTTGTCGAAATTTGGCTTCGTATTTTGTCCATATTTCATTGGGATTCCTGTTTCTTGAGTTCTTGGTGAAAACGTACTTGTCCTAGCATACAATTAATCTGTTGGGTTGTGATTGGTCTGTTTGGGCAGCCAAGAAAAGGGTTCTTGCTTTTCGATTCGTTTGAAGTTCTAAAAGGTAAAAATTGTGAGGAATATCAATACATTGAGAATTAAACACGAGCGGTAAAATCAGAGTGATATTATTTTTGAGTGAAACACGTAAGGGAGTGCAGTGAGGAAAATTTATTTCTTTATATTGTGCTAACCTCTGTTTTGCAGCAATATGTCGAGTTTCGATCCTAGGTTATTCCAAAAAGCCATGACGAGCACCCTACAAAAAATGATGAGAGAAGAGTTGGGTGTCTTTAAAGAGCAGGTGGAAGAGATGAGTGAGAATTGAAGAGAATGTGGGTGAAGGTAGACAGAGTTGAGAGCACTCAAATTGAGCAATCTAGCATATCACATAATGCTCAAAGAAGTGGGAGACTGCAGCCTAGGGAACGGAGGGCTGATTTTGATAACTATTACCGAGATAGCTTTGACGATGGGGATAGCGATGTCGATTCGGCAATCGCTAACCAACAGAATGGTAGACGGTTTGGTAGGGGATCTAATCGGGAGGATGACAACATGAATGGGATCAAAATGAGGATTCCATCCTTCCAAGGAAAAAATGACCCCGAGGCCTATCTTGAGTGGGTCAAGAAAGTTGAATTAGTATTTGCTTGCCATAATTACTCCGAGTCCAAGAAGGTGAAATTGGCGGCTATTGAATTTTCAGATTATGCACTTGTTTGGTGGGATCGCTTGATGATAGAGAGAAGGCGTAGCGATGAAGGGCCCGTGGAGACTTGGGATGAGATGAAGAGGTTGATAAAGAAGCGGTTTGTACCCGATCACTATTATCGGGAATTGTACCAAAAATTGCAGGGGCTTACGTAGGGAAATCGTAGTGTTGATGAATACTATAAGGAGATGGAAGTGGCCATGATTCGGGCCAAGGTTGATGAAAATAGAGAAGCTACCATGGCGCGGTTCTTGAGTGGGTTAAACCGGAAAATTGCCAACGCGGTTGAATTACAGCCATATGTTGAGATTGAAGATATGGTGCATACGGCAATTAAAATAGAGAGGCAGCTCAAGAGGAGTGGGTAGTTTCAAGCCAAGCCAAAGTTCTTATTCTACTCCATGGAAACAAAGTCCGTGGAAGAAGGATGACAAAGCAACCACTCCGAAGCCGAAAGTTGATTCAAAATCAGAAGTTCCTAGTGGAGGCCAAGCTAAGACAGCCACTAACACTACTAATACTCCTACTACCCGAAATAGGGACATTATATGTTGGAAGTGTCAAGGGAGAGGTCATGTTTCCACTCAATGCCCGAATAAGAGAGTAATGATGCTTCTGGATAATGGGGAATATGAGACGGATGAAGAAGGCGCTGAAGCTATGCCACCTTTGGAGGATGTCGAAGAAGAGGAGAGCGCCATCCAGGGTGAGTTATTAGTTGCAAGGAGAGCGCTTAGTACGCACGCAAAGGAAGATGAGGAGCAGCGCGAGAATATTTTCCACACTAGGTGCCTAGTGCTAGGTAAGGTGTGTAGTTTGGTGATAGACGGAGGAAGTTGCACTAATGTGGCTAGCACGACAATGGTGGAGAAGCTAGCATTACACACGACTAAGCACCCGAGGCCTTACAAGCTGCAGTGGTTGAATGATAGCGGTGAAGTGAGGGTGAACAAGCAGGTTTTGGTGTCCTTTAGCATTGGTAGGTACGAGGACCAAGTGCTTTGTGACGTGGTTCCCATGCAAGCTGGCCATATGTTGTTGGGAAGACCATGGCAATATGATAGAAGAGTTAAACATGATGGCTTCACCAATAAATATTCATTTGAGATGAACAAGAGAACAATCATTCTTGCACCTTTACCGCCACAGCAAGCCTATGCCGATCAGTTGAAGTTGCAAAGTGAGGAGGAGCAGCGGAGAGTTGAAAAGAAAAAGAGAGATAGTGGTGAGGAAAAGAAAGAGAGTGAGGGAAAAAGAAAAGAACTTGAGAAAGAAGAGAGTAAAGTGGAAAAACCATTGACTATTGAGAGCAAATTTGAGAGGAGGCAAAAGAATTTCTATGCGAGAGCTAGCGAAGTGAAAAGAGCGATGCTTTGTAATCATCTTCTTATACTTGTACACAAAGAAGCGCTTTTGAATACTAACGAGCTAAATTCTTCTTTGCCTAGTGTTATTGTCTCTTTGTTGCAGGATTTTGGTGACGTCTTTCCGGTGGATACGCCAAGCGGTTTACCACCCATCCGAGGAATAGAGCACCAAATTGATTTCGTACCCGGGGCTTCCATTCCAAACCGGCCAGCCTATAGGAGTAATCCGGAGGAAACAAAGGAACTTCAAAGGCAAGTTACGGAGCTGTTGGAGAAAGGGTATGTGAGAGAGAGTATGAGCCCATGTGCGGTGCCAGTTTTGCTAGTGCCAAAGAAGGATGGAACGTGGAGGATGTGCGTGGACTGCCGAGCCATAAATAATATCACGGTAAAATATCGTCACCCCATTCCACGTTTAGATAATATGGTTGATGAGTTGCATGGGTCTAGTATATTCTCTAAAATTGATTTGAAAAGTGGATATCATCAAATTAGGATGAAAGAAGGAGATGAATGGAAAACAGCCTTTAAAACAAAATA
This sequence comes from Lonicera japonica, assembly GCA_021464415.1. Taxonomy (NCBI): domain Eukaryota; kingdom Viridiplantae; phylum Streptophyta; class Magnoliopsida; order Dipsacales; family Caprifoliaceae; genus Lonicera; species Lonicera japonica. The sequence continues at coordinate 30,069 of JAKCWG010000109.1, forward strand.
TGGATTATATGAATGGTTAGTTATGCCTTTTGGTTTGACTAATGCACCTAGCACTTTCATGAGATTAATGAACCATGTTTTGAGACCTTTTATTGGCAGATTTGTCGTAGTCTATTTTGATGATATTCTTATCTATAGCAAGAGTCTAGATGATCACGTAATTCAATTAAAATCTGTTTTGGATGTCTTGCGAAAGGAGAAGTTATATGCTAACCTGAAAAAGTGCACCTTTTGCACAGATAAGCTTGTATTTCTTGGTTTTGTTGTGAGTGCACAAGGGATTCAGGTTGATAAAGAAAAGGTGAAGGCGATTCAAGAATGGCAAAGTCCTACAAGTGTTGGGCAAGTGCGGAGTTTCCATGGGCTTGCTAGTTTCTATCGGCGGTTCGTGAAGGACTTTAGTACTATTGCGGCGCCATTGACTAAAGTGATCAAAAAGCATGTGGGATTCAAATGGGGAGAGGAGCAAGAGAAGGCATTCGAGTTACTAAAAAGCAAGCTAAGTAACGCCCCATTGTTATCTTTACCTAACTTTGCAAAGACTTTTGAAATTGAATGCGATGCTTCAGGAAATGGAATTGGTGCTGTTCTTATGCAGGAAGGAAGGCCAATAGCATACTTTAGTGAGAAGCTAGGTGGGGCGACCTTAAATTACCCTACCTACGACAAGGAGCTTTATGCATTGGTGAGAGCGTTGGATACATGGCAGCACTATCTTTGGCCAAAGGAGTTCGTGATTCACACGGATCATGAATCATTGAAGCACTTGAAGGGGCAGCAAAAGCTAAACAAGCGCCATGCCAAGTGGGTGGAGTTCATAGAGACATGCCATATGTGATCAAGTACAAGCAAGGTAAAGAGAATGTTGTAGCGGATGCTTTATCACGCAGGTATACTTTAATTGCTACTTTAGATGCTAAATTGCTTGGGTTTGAATACATCAAGGATTTGTATTGTGATGATGCTGATTTTCGAGATATATTCAATGCATGTGAAAATTTGGCATTTGATAAGTACTTTAGGCATGATGGATTTCTAATGCGTGAAAACAAACTTTGTGTGCCTAAATGTTCATTGCGCGAATTGCTTGTTAAAGAAGCGCATGGTGGGAGTTTAATGGGACACTTTGGTATAACCAAGACTTTAGGAGTATTGCAAGAACACTTCTTTTGGCCTCACATGAAAAGAGATGTTGAAAGAATATGTGAGAGATGTGTTACTTGTAAGAAGGCAAAGTCTAAGTTAAATCCCCATGGTTTGTATACTCCATTACCCATTCCTAGTGACCCTTGGGTTGATATTTCTATGGATTTTGTGTTGGGTTTGCCTAGGACTAAACATGGGAATGATTCTGTTTTTCGTGGTGGTTGATAGATTTTCTAAAATGGCTCATTTCATTGCTTGCCATAAAACTGATGATGCACCACGAATTGCTAATTTGTTCTTCAAAGAAATTGTGCGTTTGCATGGCATGCCTAGAACCATAGTTTCTGATAGGGATGCAAAGTTTTTGAGCTACTTTTGGAAGACTTTGTGGGGAAAGTTGGGTACTAAATTGTTGTTTTCTACTACATGTCACCCCCAAACTGATGGCCAAACGGAAGTAGTAAATAGAACTTTATCCACTTTGTTGCGTGCCATAATTAAGAAGAACTTGAAAGAGTGGGAAGAATGTTTGCCTCATGTTGAGTTTGCATATAATCGATCTGTTCATTCTGCATCCAAGTTTTCTCCTTTTGAGATTGTGTATGGTTTTAATCCGTTGGCTCCTTTGGATTTATTACCATTACCTGTTGAGCATGCTAACCTAGATGGCAGGAAGAAAGCTGAGTTTGTTAAACAGATTCATGAGAAGGCAAGGCAAAACATTGAGAGAAGAACTGAGCAATATGTGCGACAAGCCAACAAAGGACGGAAGAAGATGGTTTTCGAAACAGGAGATTGGGTTTGGTTGCACTTGAGGAAGGAACGCTTTGCAGTTCAACGGCGTTCTAAGCTTTTACCGAGAGGAGATGAACCGTTTCAAGTTTTGCAAAGGATCAATGACAATGCATATAAACTTGATCTACCAGGTGAGTATAATGTAAGTGCTACATTTAATGTCGCTGACCTAAGTCCGTTTAGTACAGGTGACGAATTTAGGACAATTCCTTTTCAAGAGGAGGGGAATGATGAGCCTGAGGATAGCACAAGAGCTGGATCATGGAGTGAAGACTATGCAGATCCCATCCGAGTTCCAAGTGGTCCAATCACCCGAGCTAGAGCCAAGAAGATCAAGGAAGCACTCATGATCGTTGTCCAAGAGTTGATGAATAAAGCTGGAGCTTGGAGAAGTATTCATGGAGAACAAGAATGGAGAATAATGCTTAGCCAAGAAGACGTAGAATAATTATGGCGTTTTATTATTGTTTTTATTTATTTGCAGCCCAAGGAATATGTATAATTAGTATTTAGAGTGATGGGCTTGCTAAGAGTGTTTTTGGGCTTATTTAGAGTGTTCCATTATTTTTGTTGCCTTAGAATTGGGCTTGTTTTGTTATTTTCGTTTTTAGGGTTTCCTAGGGTTTGATTAGGGTTTTCTCTTCTCCTCCTATTTAAAGGAGGCAACTCTAATGTTTGTGGCAGCCTTGTTTTATCAATACGAAATTGAGTGTGTTTTTCACCTCTTGTGTTCTAAGAACACCTCGAACAGCCAGAATTTAATTCTTGTTGTTCTTCGACTTATCAATCAATTAATCCGTCAATTGACTGTTTGTCTTCGACTATACCAAGGTTCATTCTCATTTTTGGGTTTGGGTCGAGGTTCCACCTCCATCAACTTCGCGTGATTCCAAGGTTCTTACGTATTCAACGTCAAGGGTCGCGGATTCGTCATATTGGATAGAAATACGGTCGCGATTAACATCACGTATTCATCCTCCTGATGGATGAGAAAGGGGATGTAGTCCTAGGGTTTATAGCTTCCTTGGTTGCAGATTAGTTTGTGTAGTTTCGTCCTTCGACGTACGTATCTGCACGGGTGTCCATTTGATAAGTATTTGGAGCGTAGTCCCTAGGAAAATGGCATGCATGGGTTTAACTCCAAATGAAGTACAAGTGAGGATCAAGTCCCTGGGTACTTCGTTTGTTAGGAGGATACATGATTCGTTTAGAGCTTTGAGGCCTTCGGGAACCAGAGTTCTAGGCCTAGTGTACTGCAGGGGTAAGCTAATGCTGGATACTTGAGTTATGTCAAGGTGTATGTATGTATATGTACTCTATCATGTATATGATTGATGTGATGCCTTATAGCATGCCAAGTATGGATGAAATAATGTATTTAAAAGTAAAACTGTAACTATGAATACTTGGCTTAGGAGATTAACCTACCTCACACATTACTAGATAATTGAGGAACGGTTTTGATACCTGGGATAGAATGCATAGTGGAGTTTAGCATGCATATAGGATGAATTACATTGCACTGCATCATATCATTGTACCCTACTAAATATCTATTTTTATTAAATAAGATACATATGTTTTCAAATGAAATCCTTATCTTATGTATTAACTCTTATAGTTCCCACTAAGCCCGGATTTGGCTCATTCCTTCCTTTTTAATAGTTTTGCATATTCATACTAGAGGGTGGCACGCACTGTACGTCCATAGAAGCTCTGATGACCTTTAACAACTTCTAGTCCATTAGTTAAGGACTATGCCATTCATGCATTTATATTACACTTTAAGACACTTGTATTTATTCAAAAGGATTTGGGGTTGTTGTATAAACTCATACTTAAACGGACTCTGATAAAGTGTATCAGATGTGGAGTATTTTTATTTAATGGTTGTTTGGGAAATGATTGAATAGAGATTGTTCTTTTTATTAACAAAGTGGATATTGCATTTTACAAATTACACATGCCAAAATTTTTCTAAATGAATTTAATTTATTTTCCTTTATAATTCAAACCCGTCGTCGCGTACGACTCTGTGATTAACAGGGTCTCGGAGGTGAAAACCTCTTAACTGGATTCAGGGTGTCGTAGTCTTTTTGCTTTGTTTTTGTCACTTATACTCTATAATTTACACTTTTTCAGATTTTGTCAGTGTTTCTTTTTATTTTGGTTATGAGATCATTATGAAATCAACTGTGTTCAGTAGGAGTATACCACGTTTTGGTTTGTTTTGTAACTAGAATCTACATTATTCATTACTATAGTATGCCAAGCTTTCATAATTAGATAGATTGTTTTGTAACACTTTTAGGTAATCAAGCATGAAACGATATACTATACTAACAGCTTCAAAAAGGAAAAGGAATGAAAAAAGAAGTAAAACCACAAATGAACAATATTCCTTAGATTCACCTGTTGCCTCGACAGCAGCCACTTCCCCAACAGCCCCCTTTGCCGCTAGTGCCCCCATTTCTTCTACAGCGCCTGCTTCCACTAGAGCTTAAGCAAATAATCATCCTACTAAAGGTGATGAAAAGAAAAAGAAAATGGTCACGAATATGCCGGGAGGGCCCATGGATCCCTTTTTTCTAAAAAGCTTTGAGAGTCATGTGGCTTGCCATATTTAGACAAACCCAAAGGTGTAAAAAGTGAATAAATTTTATAGTAATTCTTGTTATAATTATGTTTGTTAATATATATGTTTAAATTGCAGAAAGCTCGTGGTACTTTAAGATGTCTTCACCGTTATAAAAAATTCACGGATTGTAATTTAAATGATGAGCCCAAAAGTGTGCAAAATTGGGTTAAGGATTTAGGGTTAATGAATCTTGTCTCTCATTCATACCGATACATCGATCGAAGTCTAGTGTTAGCATTCACTGAGCATTGACAACCAAAGATGAACTCATTCCATCTATCATTTAGTGAAATGACAATCACACTAGATGATGTCTCACAGATATTAGGTGTACTCATTACTTGTGAGGGTATTCGTGGCAAGGATGGAGGATCGGCGAGCATGACTAACGATTCTTGTGTTGAATTATTAGTTGAATGTTTGGGTGTTAGTGAGGCTGATGCTAATGAGGAAACTATTGATGTCTATTAAGTTAGGCTTCATTGGACCAAGCAACATTGCTAAGGCACCCCTGCTGATGCATCCGCTGAGCGTTTTGACCAGTGCGCTAGAGGCTACTTGCGATGCACAATATTTTTAGATAACACAGGAAATAGAGTTTCAGTTTACTACTTGCATAGTTTGAAGGATTTAAAGGCAGTAAGTGGTAATGCTAGGAGAATGGGTATGCTTGCATATCTATATAGACAACTAGGACTTGCATCCGGGGTGGATGTGAAGCAAATTTGTGGCTGTCTTACCCTACTGCAGGTTTTTACTTTTAATTTTGTCTTTAATATATTTTTGTATAATTCATACAAAGTTACCAAAATACTATTTTTATTTCAGGCTTGGATTTTAGACCATTTTAATGTAGGGAGGCATGTGTATAATATTAAATATGATGAAAAGTTGCCTAGGGTGCATAAATGGCTATCACAAGTCACAACTGGAGATCCTGAAGCAGCACATGTTGCTACTATCAGGGAGCAATTGAACCACCTTGGTCCTACTATTGATGTAAGTTATCTCACAAAACAATAGCTTATTTTTTTTAAAATGAAAGTCTTTATAATATTCATTTATGGGTTTTTATGTATAGGTTTGTTGGGATCCGTACCTAGGTCATAGAACCCATCACCCCTTACCAGAAGTTGCTTGGTACAATGGGATGTCAATTTGTTTTGATGTGGCCCAATTGTATTATCCAAACCGCGAATTACACCAATTTGGACGAATCCAAACAATTCCAAAAGAACCAATGAAGGCACAAAAAGAATCAAGAGGAAAAAGTACAAAAGGTTACAAGATCAAGTATGATATTGATTCTTCAAAAGAATTGGCATGATCACTTGCTGGTAAATCTCGTTCAAAACCTGTTAAGGAACCATAGGATTGTATAATTGATTACATGGGTTGGTTCAAGGTTCAAACAAGTTATGCATCCCATTATCCAAAATCCAAAAAAATCAAGTGGTTCGGTGTGGAGTGTGCCAGTAGCAACGGGTACTTTGGGTGATCTTGATAAGATGGTATTTTTTTTTCCTAATAATCATTTTTCCTTATATATGTTTTTTAGTGTTGTGTGTAATAATTCGTATTGAAATGTAGAAATTAGAGATTGGAAAGGCTACACAACTTTTAAACAAGTTATTAGCTACCGATGAGTTCAACGCAGTAAAAAAGTGCATAAACTGGTTAAAGAAGCTTGCAACTTACTTCAAAAGCTAATAGAACCAACTCGGCGAAGAAATAAAGGTAGGAAGGTTATTGAAGAGGTAGAGAGTAGGGACGAAGAAGACAATGAAAGTGGTAAAAAGGAAAAAGATAATACAGAAGACAAAGACGGTGAAAGTGAAAGTGGTGAAAACGTGTTAATAAGGAAGACAATGAAAGTGGTAAAAAAGAAAAAGATAATGGGGAAGATGAATAAGAGGTTGATGAGAGATTACAAGTGCCAAATAAGATGTTGAGACAATACTTCAAGAAGAAAAAAAAACAACTAATTGTTTAGCGATACAAAATTGTCTTTAGCTATAATTATTTGAAGGGTAATTACTTTTGTTGTGTTAAAAATTTGTTTTGGATTCAAAGATGCTAGATTTATTTTGGATAAGCATATGATAGATTTGTTTTGGATATTGGATGCTAAATTTGTTTTGGATATTGGATGTTAGCTTTCTTTTTGGGTATTGGATGCTAGATATGTTTTTGGATATTGGATGTTAGCTTCTTTTTTTGGATATTGGATGTTAGATATGTTTTTGGATACTATATGGTAGATTTGTTTATTGTGTTTTAAATACTTTTGTTAATGCTAATGTATGGTAACCCTGTGAACAATAACCTTTCACTGAACATTTTTCATCAATTCAGTAACCTTCCACCGAATTGAGTAGAAGGCAACCTTTGGCCGAGTGAAATCTTAGACTAAGTTCACTGTGATTTTTGTTTCGGCAAAAGGTCACCGATTTCTTTCCATTAACTCGGTGGCACTTCACCGACATCACCTGGACGGCAACCTTTGGTCGAGTGAAATCTTGGACTTAGTTCACTGTGGTTTGGTTTTTGGTTAAAGGTCGCCGAATTTTTTCCATTAACTCGGTGGTATTTCGCCAACATCACCTAGTCAACAACCTTTTACCAAGTGATATCTTGGACTTAGTTTACTGTGGTTTTTATCTCTGCAATAGGTTACCGAATTTATTCCGTTAACTTGGTGGCACGTCACTGACATAATTTAGACGGCAACCTTTGGCCGAGTGAAATCTTAAACTTAGTTCATTGTGGTTTTTGTCTGGACAAGAGGTTACTGAATTTGTTCTATTAACTCGGTGGCGTGTCACCAATATCATGTAGATGGTAACCTTTGGCCCAGTGAAATCTTGGACTTAGTTCACTGTGGTTTGGTTCTCGGCTAAAGGTCACCGAATTCTTTCCATTAACTTGGTGGTACTTCACCGACATCACCTAGTCGGCAACCTTTTGCCGAGTGATATCTTAGACTTAGTTCACTGTGGTTTTTGTGTCGGCAATAGGTTACCGAATTTTGTCCATTAACTCGGTGACGCGTCACCATTATCACCTAGACGGCAACCATTTGCCTATTAATTTCCATTAACTCGGCAAAAGGTCACCGAATAGGACCAAATACTTTGGAATACAACTTTTTAAAGGCATACAGTCAAAATACATTCACTTAATATAAGATATAATCATTGATATATAGGAAAAATATATCATTTACATTGTTTTACATTATAATGTTAGTGTAACTAAAAAAAAAACTTTGGCATGCAAGCCATATAAATTCCCCATCTTCAAAAAAAAAAAATAAGTTGAGTATAACCCCTATACAGTGTAACAAAAATAAATTGAAATTTACACTATATACAAAAAAAAAAGAATGCTAACTTCAAACTACACATTGTGGAAGTCTAAAGTAGCAACGTTTGTAGCCACAATATTCCTGAAAGTATATATATCTTTTCTCCATACTTACTAGCCCAAGTAGTTGCTTCCCAATAATGATATTTATACCAAAATGAAGCAATTGGAGTTACAGGTGCACCAATATCAAAAAACAATTTTACAAAATGTGCATCATGCACTAGCCCAATGCTAATTACTTTATGTTGAATTTCGGATATCGGTGCCCCCAAAGAGGCAAAAATGCCAGACATTGTAATTTTAATATAAAAACCAACACACATCGATATACATAGGCTATTAGGAAACCCATTTGTGGCATAAGCATCCAATTTGCTTTCGGGCAAGGGCTATCCAAACAATCTAGAATAGTGCCAACTTCTTTGTGGAAATCACTTCCAAACATTCTCTCATACATTTCTCTATGATTAATCATCTCTTAGAGTAAGTCCCACCTAACTTTTCGCCAACTTTCTTCCGACCACCCCATCAACGATACAATTGCACGGTATCCACAGTTTCCATCACTGTCAACATCTTATATCTTTGAAATAAATGATCGAATGAATTTTGGTAAGACCTTTAGGTAATTCGTTATAACTTCCTTCTTAACTTTGTTGACATTGAACGAGTTAAGTGTTGTATACTTAAAGCCTGAAGGATCCTTCATTGTAGATTTAGCTACTTTTCTCTCTTTCGGAGTCATTTTCTTCTTTGGTCGACCTTTATTAGCAATCGGAGTTGGTTCAATGAGGGATGTTGTTAATGGAGAAGCAATCTCCTTTAGCTTTTTCAACATGGCTTGTGTCACAAGGTAATTCTCTTTTTTCGATTACCAAATGATTGCGTTGTTTCCACAAACAACCAGCAAATACAGGCACACACACAATTGAGAATTGTAGGAACAAGCAATTACAGGGACAACACTCCCAAACCTTTTCTCTATTGCCTCAATAGTTTACAAGGAATACACAAATCTCACAATTTGTCTAACTAGCCAAACACACTTTGCTGAGACACATTTATAATGCTTGCAGTTGACAACCCCAACTGCTTAGGGAATTCAAATTCAAAGACAAGAAACCAACACAACTGCTAGGTAGTTTTGTCCACACAAAACTGCCTTGTCTAATTCAAAGACAAGAAAACCAACACAACTGCTAGGTAGTTTTGTCCACACAAAACTACCATGTCCTGTGCCAAGCATATGCAAGGGAGTTTCCCTTGTCCCAAATTTGACAACCAGCTGCCCACAAGTAGCTAGCTTCCTCAGTTGCCTATCCATGCATTAAAACGATGTAGTTTCATTCTTCACTCGAATTCCCACAAATTCAAGTCATGAGCCACTCATGACTTAGGCAACATTAAGCCCACAATGCAACTCTAGTAACCCACGTGTTGTGTCGGACACCCTCACTTAGCCCGTATGGGGACTGCATGCCACATCTCACACCAACCCCCTATAATACCACTTAATGAAATATCCAAAGTGGTAGCAGTACACATCAGGTGTCATAAGTTGCTGCAACCCAAGTGCCCACGCATTTGGCTGGATTTCTCGAATGGAGCCTAATTGCTTGCACAGAAAGCCTCTAAATTCTTGCACCCCTTATTTCTACCGGGCATGCCTTGGCAATGGTGCAACCAAGTCATGCCAACACCAACCCCAACTACTTAGGGTCTAACAAGCCATCCCCACTAGATTTATTCAATGTCCCCGTCAAGGTCGTCTAAGTAACGGTGGATCAAGTTTTCAAACTGCCAAAGCTGTGTGTCCTTTTCTCAAGTTGCCTCTTCCGGTGCCTTTCCTTTCCACTTTACCAAGTAGTAAGTTCTTCGATTCTTCTTACTCTGACCTTCGATTTTTGATCTAGGACTGCTTCGACAACCTCGGTGTACTGTTTTTTGATTGTTGGAGGAGCTCGTGTCCTTGCACCCCTGCTAGGATTGTTCGTATCCTCAACATACTTCTTCAAAAAACTAACATGAAAGACTGGATGGAGATTGAGTCGGGCTGGCAAATCAAGGCGATAAGCCAACCTTCCAATTCTCCTTATGATCTCGAACGGACCATCATATCGCTAGATCAACCCTTTGTGAGCGGTTTTCCGACAAACTTTCTTCCAAACCTGTGGAGTTAACTTCAGCATCACTCAGTCACCCACATCAAACTCAACTGGCCTTCTACTTTCATCTGCCCATTTCTTCATCCTTCGCACTGATTTAGCCAACACATATTTTGCCTCCTCAGGCCTCTCTTATTTTTCTCGAGCATAACGGCAGCCTGACAACAACCCCTGAGATCTATTTGGCCACCTCATGTAGAGTGAGTGGCTGCTAGCCTGTAGCCAACTCGAACGGACTCTGTGACCTATAGAAGAGCTTTGATGTAGATTGTAACTGAATTGTGCCACATCAAGTAAATCAATCCAATTTGACTAATTTGCGGTCACATAATGCCGCAAGTACTCCTCGAGCAAAGCGTTAACATGTTATGTCTGCCCATCGGTTTAAGGATGATTTGTTGTGGAAAATTTCAATTAAGAACCCAACATCTCAAATAGCGCGGTCTAGAACCGACCTGTAAACCGTGCATCCCTGTCACTAACGATATCCCGCGGTAACCCCCAGAATTTGACCACATGCCTAAAGAACAAATCTGATGCAACCTCAGCGGAACACACTTTTGGAGCAGGAATGAATGTAGCATACTTTGAGAATATGTCCACAACCACCATTATGGACACAAAATCCTTCACCTTTGGCAAGCCGTTGATGAAGTCCATTGAAACACTCTCCTAAGGCCTGGTTGGAATTGGGAGGGGTTCCAAAGTACCCGCTGTTTTCTTCCTCTCCATCTTATCCTGTTGGCAAACTAGACAAGTTCTGACATAAAGTTCAGCATCTGCTTCCATATGGGGCCAATAATAACTCTCAGAAATAAGGGCAAGTGCCCGGATGACCTGCATAAAGGGCATCGTGAGTCTCTTTTAGCAAAACCACCCGTCTTTGGCACATACGATCTGTGCCCTTTTGCATTGCAAAAAAATGCCATCCACGACCCAATCCCTTTGGATCAAACCATCCTGCACCTGTCACACTAGTTGACTGGTAATCGGATCTCCTGATCTGTTGTAATATTCACCTGTAACCTTGAAACTGATGTAACTCTCACAACCGCTGCAGTACTGCACTCTGCATCCTCAAACCATAGCTGGATACGGCTAAGATCATCAGCAACCTGATTCACACTCCCTGTTTATATATTGCATGTGTAATGAACTAAGCCATGAAGTTCATTTCTATCTTCCTGTTTAGGGTTAGTTTCTTCATTGAATAAAAGCAACTAGTAGGCACCATTATCATAAACAGAAGGAAAAGTCTACCCAACAAGTAGTGCCACCATTATGAACACAATGAACGACAACAACATCTCCTTTTCATGAACTGAATACCGCAGCTCAGTATCACTAAGTTTCCTGATTTCAAAAGCCACGGGATGATTTGTCTGCACAAGAACAACCCAATTGCAAAGTCCGATGCATCTGTATGAACTTCAAAAGGCAAGTCAAAATCATCAAACGAAGTATGAGACTAGTAGTCACTACCGCCTTCAATTTGTCGAATGTCTCCTGGCATTCAGGCGAACAAAATCCAAGGCCTATCATTCTTTAACAGATCGACAAAAAGCACAATTCTTATAAATACCCCTTCACAAACTTTCGAATAATAATTAGTCAAAACCCAAAAACTCCTAAGTTAGTGACCTTTGTGGGAGTAGGACATTCCACAACGCCTGGATTTCTTTAGGTCCAATCCGCACGCTACCCTCAGAAATTAATGTGCCAAGGAACATGATTTCCTTCTGACCAAACTCACATTTTGCAATTTTAAATACAATTTGCCTCCCTTAATTTCATTAAGGCCACCTGAGGTGCTAACATGCTCCTCAAGGGTTCAACTATATACCACAATATCATCCAAATATCACCATGAAATCATCAAGGTACTCCCTAAATAGATTGTTCATCAACGTATAAAAAAGTAGCAGGTGCATTTGTTAGTCCGAAAGGCATAACCAGATACTCATAAGAGCCATACCTCATTACACAAGCGGTTTTTGGCTCATCACCTTCAGCAATTCTGACTTGATAATACCTTGATCGCAGATCCATTTTGGTGAAGAATTTGGCTTTCCCCAAACTATCAAATAATTCATCCTGAATCCGGCACTAGATAATTGTTTTCGAATGGTGACCTTATCAAGGCCCAATAATCCACACACTTTTATGAGCGAACCATCTTTCTTCTTCGAAAAAGAACAGGAGCACCATAAGGCGCCTTCGAAGGCCTAATGAACCTAGCCTTCAACATCTCATCTAACTATTTCCGTAACTCAGCCAACTCAGATGGGGCCACGCGATATGGGCCTGTGCTGGCGGTTTTTGCACCAGGCACCAACTCGATGGCATGATCAATCTCCCTCCTTGGAGGCAATTTCGATGGGAGTTCATCAAGCATTGCCCTATCCTTGAACTTTATTCAGCAACACTACAACATATACTAGCACTCTGCAAACCCACGAATTCCTCTACCTCAAAGATCATTGGCAAGTACGTCATTTCCCATTTCTCAACCAAACTTCAATTGCATTAGGCCATTAACAATGCCATTTCTGCACTGGCTTTCTGGTCACTCGCCATAATGCAACACAACACGGATTTGGCATATCCATGATGAACAATCCTTGCAAGTGCTGCATAACTGAAACTTGCCTTAAGGAAGAATTCCAAGCCGAGTATGACTTGAAAATCATCCAAAGGCATAGCCATGAAACTGCAACAACCACACCAATCACCCACTTTCAATGACACATCTCTTGCAACGCCACCAACTGGTCTCGCATCTGAGTTCACTGCATTAATTATGTTGCCAACATTAACTAATGAGAGGCCCAATCTCTGCACTTCTCGGTCTAAAATGAAGTTGTACGTGGCACCTGTGTCAACCAACGCACGAATAGCCATATTATTCAGCAACACCTGAACATACATCAACCCATTCACAGTCGCAGGCTGCACTTCCCTATGAATCACATTAAGGAGTTGCAGCGGGTTGACGCGAGTTGGTTCATTCCCAGAACGACTTCCCTCTTCCACCACCACAGCATTAACCTTTTCCTTCTTGGTACAATTCTTGGCCATGTGCGGGCCATCACAAATGAAACACCCTCCCCTCTTGGATGTTGTGGGTTTTTCATGCTGGGTCTGTGAAACATTTAAAGTGGAACCCTCATTGTGGCCTTTCTTTTTGTTCTTCCACTTATTGTTCTTCAACCCCTCCTTGCCTTTCCCTTTGTCCTTCTCTGTTGGGGTTGCATTAGATTTGTAATCGAACAACGCATCTGCCGCGGCCATGGCTGCAGGCAAGTCTTTGACACCTTGCCTCCGCAGTTCAGTTTGTGCCCAATTCTGCAATCCTTTCATGAAGTTGAACATTTTGTCATCATCAGACATATTCTTAACGTCCAACATTAAGGACGAGAATTCTTTCACATACTCTCGAACAGTACCAGTTTGCTTCAACCGATGGAGATTATCACAGGCCTGCCACACAGTATTGGTAGGAAGGAACTGCTCTCTCCATTGCTTCCCAAGTCTTAATTTCAGGACGAGATTCATCTTCATACCGAGTGCGCCACCACAATTTTGCATATCCTGAAAGGAACATGCTTGTAAGATCAACCTTCTCGGCATCCGGTGTACGAATTGCCTTGAAGTAGTGAGACATATCCCACAAGAAATTCTCTAATTCCTTCGCATTTCTGCCACCAAAAAAGGGCTTTGGTTCAGGGACTTTCGTTTTGAAGGCGCATGCATTAGACCTAGACGCACCGCCAAAGGAATGGACTGCCATTTTCAGAATTCCAAGTTCTGCATCAAGTTTGGAAAGCCTGGCCTTATGATTGTCTGCAAGAGCCTACACATCAGCAATAACCGAGTTAGTTTGTTCCCCGGTATCTTTGACGTGATTCTCAAGCATAACACGAAGGGACTGCAATTCAGACCAGATTTCTTCCATACCCACCAATAGAGTTGGATTGGTTTCATCCCCCATAGGAGGAACACCCACGAGCTTTTCCAAGCGAGTCACACGTTCACGAATTTCTGCTGTTCCACCAGCCATGGATACTGTCAAATAAAGATCTCACGAATTTCTAAGCTTAAACCTGTCTCTAATACCAAATTGTCATGGGGTAATTCTCTTTTTTCGATAGAGGCTTACCAAATGATTGCATTGTTTCCACAAACAACCAGCAAATATAGGCACACACACAATTCAGAATTGTAAGAACAAGCAATTACAGGGACAACACTCCCAAACCTTTTCTATTGCCTCAATAGTTTATAAGGAATACACAAATCTCACAATTTGTCTAACTAGCCAAACACACTTGGCTGAGACACATTTATAATGCATGTAGTTGACAACCCCAACTCTTAGGGAATTCAAATTCAAAGACAAGAAACCGACACAACTACAAGGTAGTTGTAACGACCCGGTCGCACCTCAGTACGATAATGTCCGCTCTGGGTAGCGTCCTAGCCAGGCCTCAGCCCCAGGACATCTACCCTCACGGCTTTGTTTCTGGGAGCTCACGACCAGCTTCCCAGAAATGTGAAGTAAATCTAGAATCACGGTCAGACACTATCGAAACTGGGATGCCATGGAGTCGAACGATCTCGTTAATATAGAGTTTTGCCAACTTCTCCAAGGAATCGGTCTCCCGAATTAGTAGGAAATGAGCCGACTTAGTAAGTCGATCCACAATAACCCAAACTGCATTGTGCTTCCGCTGCGTACTCGGTAAACCCATCAGAAAATCCATTGTGATATTGTCCCATTTCCACTCCGGGATAGGGAGAGGTTGAAGTTGACCTGCAGGCTTCTGGAGTTCAATCTTTATCCTTTGACAAGTTAAACAGCGAGAAATAAATTGAGCCACATCTCGTTTCATTCCTTGCCACCAATAAGTACGTTTTAAATCTCGGTACATCTTAGTGCCTCCTGGATGAATAGAAAATCTCGAATTATGAGCCTCGGCTATAATGGCTTCTTTAAGTTCATTGTTAAACCTTGGTACAACTAGTTTTTCTTTATATCTCAATCCACCATCAGTACCTAATGTGAAACCTTCCACTTCATTTCCGAATTGAAGTTGATCTCGGCATTTTGCTAACTCATCGTCATACCATTGGCTCTCAATTACTTGACTCTACAGTAATGGTCTGGCCACGAGATTTGAAAGGAAAGCAATGTCTTCGCTTCGACGTACGATTAAGTTGTACCGCTGAAGCTCCTCTATGAGTTTCCACTCTCGGCATCTCAAAGCTGCCATTGAACCGGGTGTTTTCCGACTTAGAGCATCGGCAACCACGTTCGCCTTGCCAGGATGATATTGAAGCGTGAAGTCATAATCCTCAAGGTACTCTATCCAACGACGTTGTCTTAAATTCAAATCTCGTTGAGTGAAGATGTACTTGAGGCTTTTGTGGTCCGAAAATACCTCGAATTTCTCTCCATAGAGGTAATGACGCCATATCTTCAAAGCAAAAACTACTGCGGCTAGCTCTAGGTCATGCGTAGGATAATTCTTTTCATGAGCTTTCAGCTGGCGTGATGCATAGGCTATAACATGCTCCAACTGCATTAGGACGCAGCCAAGTCCTAAGCGAGACGCATCACAATATATCACATAACCTAGGCCCCTTTCTGGTAGAGCTAGGACAGGAGCGGTAGTTAAGCGATACTTCAACTCATTAAAAGCTTTTTCACAGCTATTGTCCCAAACGAATGGCACACCTTTCTGGGTAAGGTGAGTAAGTGGAGACGCTATACGGGAGAAGTCTTGAACGAACCTTCTATAATAACCAGCTAAACCCAGAAAACTTCGGATTTCTGTCACACTAGTAGGGCGGAGCCAACTCGACACAGTGTCCACCTTAGCTGGGTCTACAGAAATACCACCTCGTGAGACAACGTGTCCAAGGAATTTCACTTCTTCTCTCCAAAAGTCACACTTGGAAAATTTGGCATAGAGCTGGTGATCTCTTAGCAACTGCAAGGCTGTAAAAAGGTGTTTCCTATGTCCCGCCTCTGAAGAGGAATAAATCAATATATCATCGACAAACCAACTTGTGACGCCCCCCGAGTTCCGTTAGGAGGGAGAACCTCCGGAACACGGTTGATCACGGAGCCGTACGCGACGGCGGAAGTGAGTAAAAAGATAAATAACTCTGGCGAGGAAGGCCAATATGCAAAGGTCAAGAACATAAAACAAAATCAACTGGGAACATGCTAGAACTGTAGCTTCTCCTCCTGTTAACTCGTGCCTTACAGATTAGTCTGTACCGTTGCGCACCGGTTAACTAAAATGTAAGTCACTTGTCCACATTAGGCTAGCATTCAACCATAGATATGTTCCTCCAACCCACTGTACAATAACCAAAAAGATAAGATACAATGGAAAGGACGATATCCTAGTCTACCCACACTCCGGCGAAGGAAGAAAGAGAACCTAATTCCTCTGATACCAACTTGTGAGAAAAACATGTATATGTAGGAGAAACTTTATAAAGTGAGTTCGTAATTAGTCCGTATACATAAGTCATAAACCTGTATGTAAACAATGTAATATATACATAGTCTCAAGACACCGCGACCAGGCCTACATCGTATCAACCATGTATAATACTCACGTCTAGGATTTTTCACATCTACTGTACAGAGATAGCCGGCACTCGGTTTCTTCTGCCCAAGGCAGGGACCACCTACCAGGTCCACCTAGACGCTACCTCACGCAGCCACACAGGCATACGCTACCTCACGCAGCCACAAAGGCATACGCTACAATAATCTCACGTAGCCACTAAGGCTATACGCTACTGGTAATAACCATCTACCTGGTACGAGCGGTGTTGGTTACTCAGTATAAGAAAAATCATCAATACCCCAATAATAATGATAAGGTCATATATATCTTGAAAAATGACATAAGAGTTCATTTCATGAGTATCAAGTGGTATAAAGTGCGTATCACAAGTTAACTTTACTATACGGACTGATAAGTACCTGCGCGCTAGAAGCCAAAAGCTAGGGTTTATCATAAGTCATGGAAATGGAAGAAATACATGGGGAAACATGATATACTATGATTTAGAAGTAATAATTAACCATTTCCATCAAACTTTGTAAGCCCAAAGTGTATTATACGCAGGGAAAGGTACATACGTAGAAAAACCCCAATTTTGTATAAAAATGGTGATTGGGTGCATAAACTTTCAAAATAGGTTTTATTCGCCCCAGTTCGTCGCCATGGGGAGCACCTGTGTTGTTTGTCAAGAAAGCTGATGGGTCATTACGCTTGTGTGTGGATTATCGCCAACTAAACCGGGTGACAATTAAGAATAAGTATCCTCTTCCACGAATTGATGATTTATTTGATCAATTACAGGGAGCTCATTTCTTTTCCAAGATCGACTTAAGGTCAGGATACCATCAGTTAGGGTCAAGGTAGAAGATATTCCAAGACAGCTTTCCGGACACGCTACGGCCACTACGAATTCCTAGTTATGCCGTTTGGATTAACGAATGCACGGCAGCTTTCATGGATTTGATGCATCGTGTCTTCCGCCCATTCCTAGACAGGGGATGTGACGCCCTGAGTGATGAGTACTCCCTTGTGTGGAGGAATGGTAGCTCGAGCGATGAGTACTCCCTTGTGTGGAGGAATGGTAGCTCAAAGGGGGCATCCCACACCGGAAGTTGGGGGATCCTTGGAGACCCATATAAGTAAGATATGGTCGCTAATTAAGTACGAGGCCTTTTGGGTAGCTCACTGGCTTCGGATCCCATGAGAACTCCGAAGTTAAGCGCTGCTTGGACCAGAGCAATCCCAGGATGGGTGACCCCCCTGGGAAGCTGGTCGTGAGCTCCAAAAAAACAAAGCCGTGAGGGTAGATGTCCTGGGGCTGAAGCCTGTCTAGGACGCTACCCAAAGCGGACAATATCGTACTGAGGTGGGACCGGGTCGTTACAGTAGTTTTATCCACACAAAACTGCCTTGTCTAATTCAAAGACAAGAAAACCAACAGAACTGCTAGGTAGTTTTGAACAAAACTACCTTGTCCTGTGCCAAGCATGTGCAAGCGAGTTTCCATTGTCCCAAATTAGACAACCAACTAACCACAAGTAGCTAGCTTCCTCAACTGCCTATCCATGCATTAAAATGACATAGTTTCGTTCTTCTCTCGAATTCCCACAAATTCAAGTCATGAGCCACTCATGACTTATGCAACATTAAGCCCACAATGTAACTTTAGTAACCCACATGCTGGTCGGACGCCCACACTTAGCCCGCATGGGGACTGCATGCCACAGCTCACACCAGCCCCCAATAATACCACTTAATGAAATATCCAAAGTGGTAGCAGTACACATCAAGTGTCACAAGTTGTTGTAGCCCAAGTGCCCACGCACTTGGCTGGATTTCTCGAATGGAGCCTAACTGCCCGCACATAAAGCCTCCAAATTCTTGCACCCCTTATTTCTACCAAGCATGCCTTGGCAATGGTGCAACCAAGTCATGCCAACTCCAACCCCAACTACTTAAGGTCTAACAGCTTGCCTCTCATCATGACTTGCTTCTGCCGACATTTTCTTAAACATTTTCATCTCGGGCTCATAATCCACATCTTCATGCTCAAGTAGATTAGGAAGAATATATATAACTTCTTCTAATGGGATCAAGAGCAGACAGTGGTATCGCCCGACCCTCTCTTTGGTATTGCAAACATTCATGTGCATAAGGGACTCCATACACGGAACGAAAAATATGGCCATATGAAGAAGTATCTATTCTAATAAATTGAATTATTGCTATCTCTAGAAAGATTAAGTCCAATGCAACATGTGAGACGCGTCCTCTTAAGTTCTTAAACAACGGTTGAATGTTGCGCATGTGATGATTCCTAAGTGAACTTATCTCAAGATCTGCTTTAACTTTGTTTAACTCGCCTTCAATTATATCATGCATTTTTTCCCATACGAGAGTGAATGTCCCTTGAGAATTCTTAAGTAACCTTTTCAACTTTGCATGTGTACCCTCAATTCAATTTATGGTTCGATTACCGCAATGTTTCACTAAGTTTGTCCATACAAGTACAAAATTTTCTTTATGTAACACCACGTTTTGGCCAAGTTGTCTATGCACTTTGGAGCCACCTTCATGATGGAAACTAAGTTCCAGAATCATTTAATATTGCGTATAGACCGAAAAAAAAAATTATGTAAAACCCTAGTGAGGATCGGATTTTACCTTCGAGATCTCTCTGGTTTGATCTCGTCTCAGCACGAATAGGGGTTGGTGGAGACTAGTCGAGAACATAGGCTCGAAAGAACCTCAAGATCTTCTATCGTATTCCTTTCGCCGTGCAATCTTGTACCGAGTGTGGGCTACGGTATTACCAAGATCTCCTTCTCTACTCTCTACGGCACAAACCCTAAATTCGTGAGAATAATTGTGTCGAGAGAAGAGGCAAGGCTGGCATATATGTAAGGCTACGATAGGGACCCTAAGGAGAAATAAGTGTTAGGGCTTACTATGGAAATGGAAAACGAAATCCTAATTCGATTAAGAATTGATTCCTTCCATAAATTATAATTCACACCACTAAAGAATTATAATTGCACTCCCGTCCTTATCTCAAAATTATATTTCGAGCTTCTTGTTATTAAATACTTATTATTCTCCCCACGTTAAGATTTCAGATAACTGTCATTTAAAATTAAATTACTGACAATTATATTTAAATGACTTCTTAATCCTTGAGCGTACCACTTAACTTATTTGACATGTCGGATTAACATAATCCACTGCAGGGTTGACATAATCAAAACTTATAAGCTTCTCAATGGGTTATCATCAATCCCTATACCGGGACGTGGATTCCGTCAATAATTAATATTCATCATACATATAGTGTCGCCATCCAATTCACGAAGATTATTGATCCATAAATGAATCTCACTTTTAATGAGTCAAAACAACAAACACTACATATATTGTCTATTAATTATTTCAAGATTAAGAGCATAAGTAATCATAATAACCATGGGATTTTAAATTGTTTTATATAGTCAGTGTAAAAACAATTAACCCAAACTGGTCCTATTCAATACACACAAAGTGTACTAGCACAATGAGTTAAAACTGTAACGTTTCTTGCAGTAGTCGATAAACTACTAAAACTTGTGCTACAATCCTACCGAAGGTTGTCCAATTCCATCTAAGACCGTGAACCAATAAACTTATATTCCACAAGAACCGATAATATGATCCTTTGTGTGTAAGATATACTCTAACACCAAATCATCTACTATATGGAATAAAAGACGCACACATGCACAATATTTAAATAAATAATATAATGCAACTGTTGCCCATAAAGATTCTCATTAAATAGCAAAAACGAGAGTCTATATAACATATCAAAACCAATAATAATAAAATCACGGCTTTCAGTATATCACTCTAACACTTCAACCAATTGTTTTTAAATGCCTCCACCTATTAGTGAACTCAAATTGTATTTCCGATTGGATTACACTATACCACTCTTGGATAAATTTAGTCCATGCTTCTTTTGTTTTACACTGGTACTTGTAATGTTGCTCTACATTTTTGATATATGAAAGGTACACAAGGGATGATGGGCATTCGGGAAAACTTTGGCAATTGCGTTAATCGAAGCCCACTCTTTATCCGTGACAAAAACACCGGTAATGCATTTGGATCAAAAAGTTTCCTCAATTTTTAGTACGCCCAATGAATTTTATTCCCGTTAACAGTGTAAAAAGGCAAAGGCAATACAAAATGTCTTCGATGTGGAGGTTACACCAACGATCTCAAGCAACGGCATTTGATATCGAGTTTTTTATATGTGCAATCACTAATATAATCGCGGGGAAACATCTTCCAAGTAGTATAGATTGAGGATGAGCCCAAAAATATGTCTTCAACTTTGTCAGTGATTGTATTGTTATGGTACCAGTGCACATACATTTTTTGGTCTAAGAGCTTCATTTATTGTTGCATTAAAGTCCTTCCTTATAGATCATTTACTCTCATTTTTGCCTTCGCATTATAAATAGTCCTCATCGTCGACATATTTGTCTTATTTTGATGTTTTATAGCTGTTAGGATATCTCTTGGCTTCGACCCACTGACAGACATATCAACTACAATACCTTTTTCACCCTGAGTTAACCTTGTTGCATAGACATGGCCAACCAATGTATTGGAAGGTCATGATTGTGCTCGCCACAAAGGACTTTAAGCATCCATAAATCTCCACCAGGAGGGACTCCCTTCAACATGAATGGACTGCTGCATTTTCTTGTTGATGTGTCCCTAGTAACCTTTTTTTCCATATCATTCACATTAACAATAGTTGATGTAATACCCCGTGTTTCTTTTTCCGTTTTGACCTTCTCTTAAGCCCGGTATGGCTTAATCTCCGTTCAAGAGTGAGCATTAGGTTTCGAGCCCTTTGTACTTGACCCGATAGTTCTAGTATGTCATATATAGGTGCATTAAGTTTGATAAAGTGATCGTTACGTTATTTGGGTGGTTCGGGTTGAAACCGAGGCAATAAATGCGTGTTTCGACTTTTCGCGATTCGTAGATTTCTTGCCAACTTTGAGAGGCCATAACTTTTTCATCCGATGTCCAAACAACTCTTCGTTTACAGCCACGTCTTCCTTTCTTTTCCCTCTACAACTTTTGTATTTAGGCCAAGTCGAGATTTAGCCATTTCGAGGTCTGTTTCGAGCTCAGAAAGTCATTTGCTGATGCAGTGACTTCCATGATCGATCATGGTCCTTCAGAGGAGTTCCAGAAGGGTTCATGATCGATCATGGGGGGGCCCATGATTGATCATGGTTCACCTAAATGTCGGTTTTGAGCCTTTTTAACTCGTTTTTTGATGAGCCCAAGGATAGCACTGGAGCTGGATCATGGAGCGAAGACTATGCAGATCCCATCCGGGTTCCAAGTGGTCCGATCACCCGAGCTAGAGCAAGCAAGATGAAGGAAGCACTCATGAGCATGGTCCACGAGCTGATGAATAAAGCTGACGCTTGGAGAAGCATTCAAGGAGATGAAGAGCACGAATAGAAAATAATGCTTAGCCAAGAAGACGTAGAATAATTAGGGCGTTTTTATTATTGTTTTTATTTATTTGCAGCCCAAGGATTATGTATAATTAATATATTTAGAGTGATGGGCTTGCTAAGAGTGTTTTTGGGCTCATTTAGAGCTCTCCATTATTTTTGTTGCCTTAGAATTGGGCTTGTTTTTGTTATTTTCGAAATTAGGGTTTGTTTAGGGTTTCATTAGGGTTTTCTCTTCTCCTCCTATTTAAAGGAGGCAACTCTTATGTTTGGAGGCAGCTTGGTTTTATAATACAAATTTGAGTGTGTTTTTCACCTCTTGTGTTCTAAGAACACTTCGAGCAGCCGGAATATAATTCTTGTTGTTCTTCGACTTATTAATCAATTAACCCATCAATTGATTGTTTGTCTTTGACTATACCAAGGTTCATTCTCATTTTAGGGATTGGTTCGAGGTTCCACCTCCATCATCTTCGCGTGATTCCAAGGTTCTTACGTGTTCAACGTCAAGGGTCGCGGATTTGTCATATTGGATAGAAATACGGTCGTGAATCACATCATTGGTATTAGAGCGATTCTTTCTATCCAGGTTTTATTTTTTTTTTCGTGTTCTTGCTATTACGAATCTGTTCCTATTATTGCAGATCTGTTCTTGCTATTTTCGGATCTGTTCTTGTTCTTAAAAAAATCTGTTCCTAGCTTTGATAATCTGTTCTTGCTAATTACGGATCTGTTTTTGTTCTTGTTCTTAAAAAAATCTGTTCCTACCTTTGATAATCTGTTCTTGCTATTTACGGATCTGTTTTTTGTTCTTAAAAAAAAATAAAAAAATATGTTCCTACCTTTGATAATTTGTTCTTGCTCTTACAAATCTGTTCTTGTGGTTACGAATCTGTTCTTGCTCTTACAATTCTGTTCTTGTTGTTACGAATCTGCTCTTGCTAAACTTTCGAATCTGCTTATCACGGATCTGCTTATTCTGTTTCATATGTGTTGGTCAAAGTCGAAAATCTTCAATTTCGTTGCTGAACCATATTCGCGAATCTGTCCATTCATAATCTGTTTGGATATTGTGTTTCAATATGAATTGCTGAACCAAAGTTGTGGATTGCGAAAATCTCTA
Source organism: Lonicera japonica (assembly GCA_021464415.1). Lineage (NCBI taxonomy): Eukaryota > Viridiplantae > Streptophyta > Magnoliopsida > Dipsacales > Caprifoliaceae > Lonicera > Lonicera japonica. The sequence goes on from JAKCWG010000109.1 coordinate 53,411, forward strand.
GTTGCGATTCTCTTTATTCCTAGTTAACTTGGTTATTGAGGCGGCTATTGTAATACCCCGTCCTTTCAAATCACTATAATCATTTTCACTTGTTTGTCCATTTCACCGTGAGAGGTGAAATCGTGTATTGTGGATCCTTATAGCATACTTTTGTCTTTCACTAGTCATAGTAGCCTCTTTATACTCATGCAAGGCATCGTTTAGTGATTCGGGTTATCCGAATCAATTCCGGCTTGTAAATTGTAAGTTTCGGTCTTACGCAATTTCTTTGTTTCTAGCCAACTTTGGCCTACCGTAACTTCTGCGTTTCATGTCCGAATTGGTTGCTATTTGCGACTACATCTAGGTTTCATACCATTCTACAACTTTCGTGTTTTGACCGAAGTCCAATTCACACTTCTCGTTTGTCAAAACATCGTACGAAGTTGGCCGGTTACTAAATTCTGATCGTTCGGTAGCATTTCGGCAGAGCGCTGTCTTCGGAGCATTTCTGGGAATTATCCATTCACAATTTGGGAAAAATTCCTCTTATAAAGTTGTAGATCTTCGAGCTAGCTTTCCGTGGACATAAAGATCACCCAAATCGGAGTCCCGAGCAAAAAGTTATGATAGAATTACGAACAGTGCTCCAGATTCAAAATGCCTATTCTGGCAGTGGACTCCATGATCGATCATGGGGTATTCCATGATCGATCATGGTACCCTAAAGGTCGGTTTTGACTGTGTTTAACTCGATTTTTCACCTCTTTAAACCCCACACATCACCATTTTCGACCAACACACATAAACAACACATTTGGGGTTCTAGAGAGAGAGAGTTAGGGATTTTTGAGGGATCATTGAGGGTTCATCTTTTCTATACAAGATTTGGGGCCAAATCTGCACTATTCATCATCCTCTTCCTCTCTCCCACCATTGGAGCTCAAACGAAGAAGCTAGGGTTTCGTGATCTTGACGAGGGAGCATCATCAAGCCTTCATTTATGGAATGTAAGCTCTTGAGAGGTGGGAACACTAGTACTTAAGCTTTATTTCAAAGTATTATGTATTGTAAGCTTCAAATCAAAACAAACTTGGGTTTTTACCTATAACTTCGAAAATTTCGTGTTCAAGGGGTTTGGGGGTGTTTTCTTGTGATTATTTGGTTGACTTGCATTTCATATAACTCCATTACGATTTTTATACAAAAACCCCTAATTTATATGTTGATTTCGAAGAGATTTGTATGAAACCTTCACTTACGGATACGATAATGAATAGTAATTTATGATATGCGTATATATGGAGTTATACATGGATTTGAAGGTATGATTTGGCTATAGTTACTTGTATTTATGATATTGTTGTTGTACTATGGCTATTAGTTCACTATTTATCGGATTTTTAGTTATTTAGCCAGTCCGTAACTACGCTGGGCAAGTTTATAAGTTTATTTTGAATAAACCATGTGTTGGTATCACAAGGGTGGGTTTATAGTGAACCTAAATATTATAAAAATATATGCTATACTAGGCTTAGCGCCAATTGGACGAAAATTCGTGAAAGTTCCCAAAGTGGCGGTGTTCTTAACTAAGCCACTAGTTGACGGACTTGGCGTATTTGGTTTCAAGTACAACAACAATATGACAGTAAATAAAGAAGAGAATATAGTTAAATAATTGAATTTATATGTAATGTATATAACTATATATTAAGTATGTGCTTTGGGTATAATTAAATCGTTTGACGAGAGAAGCGTTTTGATTACGTAAATGGTATTTGTGAGTAAATGCTTTATAAGTATGGTTTCCATTTTCTTTATATGGGTTGGCTAGTTGATGGATTTTGGTATGAACTGTTATGTTGTTTTATTTGGCACAATTGTTCATTTGTGGATCAAACACTTAGAGTGCTTCGATATATTATTGCGCTAGTCCATGATAGGTCCCAGGTTCGTCTCTAACGATTGAGACTTTAAGTTGGGACAGAGAGCCCCTGGGTGCAAGACCCGAAACCGTGCACGGAAAATAACGGGAGGCCCTGCTGCCGCGTGGTTGAAAGGCCACGAAATGCAGACCTGGTTGTACGCTTGGATAGTCGCGGATTATTGAGACGATCGTTTCGGATGATATACGTTCAGATGATACAATTGTAGTGCCAAGTTCTACAAACTAGCCAACGGTTTTATATATATGTATATGAGTTGGAAGTACATACTTTCTTGCTATGGATTATTTGTATCTCAGCGATACTTATTTTACCGAAAGTATGAGTTTTACAAATATATTATTTTATCAGTGCGGTTTCAACTGTATTTTCAAGTGATCTATATCTTATTATATGTTGGGGATGGGGGGGAAAGCATTACCATGCATATTATAAAATGATCTTCGCAGTATTGATACTATAAATCTATAAATGTTTATAATTTATAGAGACGGCATATTCACACAACATATATGAAAGGAACTACTTTCATTATTCCACATTGCATGCATTGTTTTGAAAATGTATGTTTTTTTATATATTAAACCTTATAGTTCCCACTGAGCCCGTTTGGCTCACTCCCATTTTCCCAAAACAGTTTTGCAGGTACTCTTCGAGGGATGGCACGGGTACGAGTCTAGGGAGCCTCTGATAGCTTAGAACTATGTAGTTGTCTAAGGACAACTTGATGATTATAAAACCTTATCTTTTGAATACTTTGTATAATTTATTAGTATTGCTTAGGACCTCGTTGGAGGAATTTGGATTGTATAACATTTGTAATTAAGTGGTTGGATATGAATCTATGTGAATGTGGAGGAGTTTGTTTCTAAGGCTTTTGAATCTTACATTGTTATATACATGTTTTTGGAATTATTAAATTTATAGACTCCACATACCAATTTTTTTTTCCATACTGGAATTTTACACAAGAAATGTTTTAGATATTGTTTTAATTGTTTTAATTTAATCCCGCCGTCGCGTATGGCACCGTGATTAACCGAGTCCCGGAGGTAAAAATCTCGGAACGGGATTCGGGGCGTCACAAGTTGGTATCAGAGGTTTAGGTTCGATATTTCTTCGGAGGGTTCATGGGTAGATCCTAACTTAGAAAGGGAAACTATGGCGGTGTCCCTTAATATCAATACGTTTTCATGCGATATATATTTCTACCGTTAGAATACTTGGGAAATGGGAGAATAGTGGAATGAGATGTTTGCTTGTCTTGGCAGCATCAATCAACTAAAATTTTATTCTTCACTTATTTTGACCTCCTTTGGTAACCGACTCATTCCTTGGCTCCTATTCTTCTCTTTTTCAAATGCTTATTCGTGTTCGGAACTACTTTTACCTCACGATTAGCTACAGGCGACTGATGGATTATACCTTCGTCATCTGCCGGCCAACGGTTGACTATCTTATAAATCGTCAGTCTACTGTCGCCAACGGGGATTAGAACATGGCAAACCTTTGTCAGGTAGCTATTAAAGTTCCATTCCTTGTGTTCACCCTATTGTCTTTCTTTTGATTTTCGCGTGGGGTGAGCCTCATATATGATCAATGTTGGATCCCAAACTGAGATAGTTTGCTGAGCAGTAAATTCAGAGTTACAAGAGAGAATACGTCAAAGTCTTAGTTTAAGTGATGTGGTAATAGAATGATTCGAGCACTAGAATTCGCTTCATGTGAGGAGCAACATGCCTTCTACGTGTGCTTCATCTTTAGTGAAACAGTAGAATTTCCTGGAGTCGGATGAGGAATTATAATGTATGATTGAGTTTTACTAAGTCTTCAAATCCTTAGAGCCCGGGTTTGGATAAGGAAGGGATATAGATTCTTTTGTGATTCCGGCCCCTAGAGTAAGTTTGTGAGCCGCACTCCTTTAGGGAAGATTGAATCTACCAGGGGAAACTTGTTTAACGCGTTAGTCTCTATAGGCCCACATGTCCTTTTTGCTCATCTCTATATGAATGAGTATTTCCCCATGAACTCACTTAAGGTGGAATAGTTGACTGCGAATTCAACTTAAGCATAATTTTATTTCCTTATAGTTTGGAGGATTTATCAGAGTGACGCAGCGGAAGAGTGCTGGATTTTAAGCTATAATTTTTGTTAGTTTGAACCATTAGTAAACAGTCTTATAGATGTGATGTACAAACCCGTTAGTGAGCAATTAAATGACTTTGGTTTTAGGACCTTTCTTGTATTGAGTTAGTGTGCTATCACCAAAAGCCAAACGGATCATTGGTTGATCTTTATGATCAATGAAGTCGAGATTAATGTTGTAAGAAGATCATTTTTTTTTACCATCCTAGGTGGATACAAATTTAGGGTGGTGTGTGATCAACCGCATGGAGAACCATGACAGGGAAGATTAATGCGCATGCCTGAAATTTTGAGTTGAGTACTTTGTTTCTTTTATGTTTGAACCTTAGAGACTAGTGTTAGAATCATGATAGAATTATTCTACGTTCCTCAAGTTAAAGTGAAGCGTAAGCTAGTGTTTTGAGTGAAGCCCTTTAGCATTTCCATGAGTCAAGCTTGGAGGCCAAGGCGGTGCTCCGAAAAATTCCAAAGCCATTACTATTACGATTTGTGACCAATCCTCTAAGGAGGTGGTTTAGTGTTTAACTGCATAGTCGAATCCAGTTTTCTTTGTGATTCCTCTTGCTTGGTATGTTTCTTATTAACAATTCATAATTATAATCGTCACTCGTTTGGAATGGATTCATAGCGAATCTTCTAAATTATGATTTATGGTAAGTAAGTTATAACGGGTCTAATGTAAGAATCCGAGTTTCTTTCTTTCTTGTTTGGTTGAGTTATAGGGAGTAACTCAATTCTAAACACAAGACTTAGACGTATAGAGAAGGACGGCAGACGAAACTAGGTTTGTAGAATTGTATCACGAACCTGTTTCCTTCCATAGCACAACCATTAGTGCACTCTTGTATGTGATAGTACTACACATGTCATGTTGTACCATAGATGGTTCACACTCTGGTTACGAAGCGGTTACTTGTTAGTAAGTCTGTGAGGGTGATTCTCAAAGGAGCCCGGTGCTACTATGAGCTTTCAGAAAATCCTCCATCCGTTTGGGAGATTAGGCAACCTCATCTTAAATTGGCCTTGAGTATTTTATACCATTAGTAAAATGTCAACTTGATTTCAAGCCTTGTAGTTTAAATTATCTTGTGCGGACTCTTCTGATGGGATTCATGCGAAAGGAGACTTTACTCCTTGTGTGGGTAATCATTGTATGATTGGGAGTTCATATAGATTCATGGGCGAATTCTCCTACTTTATTTTAATGGATGAGTTAAGGTCTGCCTAGGATATAGTTAAGCTTTTTTTTTTATTGCCATTTGTGATGATGGGGAAATTTGAAACCTTGGAATTCCACTCACCGTGAATCTTCATTTCAGACCAAGCCCATATGGTTATTGAGACGAGATAATGAGAATTATTTCGACTGACGAGATTATAACTCATGGATGGGTATTAGGAAGCCTTTCTTCTTTTCCCTTAGTGCTTAATACATTGGGAATTGTGGATAACAAATTATGGTATGTAAGACTTCTCGATTGGTAATCCATGTTGTGTGTTCGATGATCGTTCATTTCATTTTGATACTTGGATTGAGTTTTGTTTCGGGTGTGGCTGTGGTTCCTCTTTTAAGGAGGGGAGACCACATGCGATTTTGGAATCTATGCAATCTTTTGACTCATACTCCTTCATTTCAATTTCGAGGACGAAATTGTTTAAGGAGGGGAGATTGTAATACCCCGTCCTTTCAAATCACTATAATCATCTTCACTTGTTTGTCCATTTCACCGTGAGAGGTGAAATCGTGTATTGTGGATCCTTATAGCATACTATTGTCTTTCACTAGTCATAGTAGCCTCTTTATACTCATGCGAGGCATCGTTTAGTGATTCGGGTGATCCGAATCAATTCCGGCTTGTAAATTGTAAGTTTCGGTCTTACGCAATTTCTTTGCTTCTAGCCAACTTTGGCCTACCGTAACTTCTGCGTTTCATGTCCGAATTGGTTGCTATTTGCGACTACATCTAGGTTTCATACCATTCTACAACTTTCGTGTTTTGACCGAAGTCCAATTCACACTTCTCGTTTGTCAAAACATCGTACGAAGTTGGCCGGTTACTAAATTCTGATCGTTCGGTAGCATTTCGGCAGAGCGCTATCTTCGGAGCATTTCTGGGAATTATCCATTCACAATTTGGGAAAAATTCCTCTTATAAAGTTGTAGATCTTCGAGTTAGCTTTCCGTGGACATACAGATCACCCAAATCGGAGTTCCGAGCAAAAAGTTATGATAGAATTACGAACAGTGCTCCAGATTCAAAATGCCTATTCTGGCAGTGGACTCCATGATCGATCATGGGGTATTCCATGATCGATCATGGTACCCTAAAGGTCGGTTTTGACTGTGTTTAACTCGATTTTTCACCTCTTTAAACCCCACACATCACCATTTTCGACCAACACACATAAACAACACATTTGGGGGTTCTAGAGAGAGAGAGTTAGGGATTTTTGAGGGATCATTGAGGGTTCATCTTTTCTATACAAGATTTGGGGCCAAATCTGCACTATTCATCATCCTCTTCCTCTCTCCCACCATTGGAGCTCAAACGAAGAAGCTAGGGTTTCGTGATCTTGACGAGGGAGCATCATCAAGCCTTCATTTATGGAATGTAAGCTCTTGAGAGGTGGGAACACTAGTACTTAAGCTTTATTTCAAAGTATTATGTATTGTAAGCTTCAAATCAAAACAAACTTGGGTTTTTACCTATAACTTCGAAAATTTCGTGTTCAAGGGGTTTGGGGTGTTTTCTTGTGATTATTTGGTTGACTTGCATTTCATATAACTCCATTACGATTTTTATACAAAAACCCCTAATTAAATATATGTTGATTTCGAAGAGATTTGTATGAAACCTTCACTTACGGATACGATAATGAATAGTAATTTATGATATGCGTATATATGGAGTTATACATGGATTTGAAGGTATGATTTGGCTATAGTTACTTGTATTTATGATATTGTTGTTGTACTATGGCTATTAGTTCACTATTTATCGGATTTTTAGTTATTTAGCCAGTCCGTAACTACGCTGGGCAAGTTTATAAGTTTATTTTGAATAAACCATGTGTTGGTATCACAAGGGTGGGTTTATAGTGAACCTAAATATTATAAAAATATATGCTATACTAGGCTTAGCGCCAATTGGACGAAAATTCGTGAAAGTTCCCAAAGTGGCGGTGTTCTTAACTAAGCCACTAGTTGACGGACTTGGCGTATTTGGTTTCAAGTACAACAACAATATGACAGTAAATAAAGAAGAGAATATAGTTAAATAATTGAATTTATATGTAATGTATATAACTATATATTAAGTATGTGCTTTGGGTATAATTAAATCGTTTGACGAGAGAAGCGTTTTGATTACGTAAATGGTATTTGTGAGTAAATGCTTTATAAGTATGGTTTCCATTTTCTTTATATGGGTTGGCTAGTTGATGGATTTTGGTATGAACTGTTATGTTGTTTTATTTGGCACAATTGTTCATTTGTGGATCAAACACTTAGAGTGCTTCGATATATTATTGCGCTAGTCCATGATAGGTCCCAGGTTCGTCTCTAACGATTGAGACTTTAAGTTGGGACAGAGAGCCCCTGGGTGCAAGACCCGAAACCGTGCACGGAAAATAACGGGAGGCCCTGCTGCCGCGTGGTTGAAAGGCCACGAAATGCAGACCTGGTTGTACGCTTGGATAGTCGCGGATTATTGAGACGATCGTTTCGGATGATATACGTTCAGATGATACAATTGTAGTGCCAAGTTCTACAAACTAGCCAACGGTTTTATATATATGTATATGAGTTGGAAGTACATACTTTCTTGCTATGGATTATTTGTATCTCAGCGATACTTATTTTACCGAAAGTATGAGTTTTACAAATATATTATTTTATCAGTGCGGTTTCAACTGTATTTTCAAGTGATCTATATCTTATTATATGTTGGGGATGGGAAAGCATTACCATGCATATTATAAAATGATCTTCGCAGTATTGATACTATAAATCTATAAATGTTTATAATTTATAGAGACGGCATATTCACACAACATATATGAAAGGAACTACTTTCATTATTCCACATTGCATGCATTGTTTTGAAAATGTATGTTTTTTTATATATTAAACCTTATAGTTCCCACTGAGCCCGTTTGGCTCACTCCCATTTTCCCAAAACAGTTTTGCAGGTACTCTTCGAGGGATGGCACGGGTACGAGTCTAGGGAGCCTCTGATAGCTTAGAACTATGTAGTTGTCTAAGGGCAACTTGATGATTATAAAACCTTATCTTTTGAATACTTTGTATAATTTATTAGTATTGCTTGGGACCTCGTTGGAGGAATTTGGATTGTATAACATTTGTAATTAAGTGGTTGGATATGAATCTATGTGAATGTGGAGGAGTTTGTTTCTAAGGCTTTTGAATCTTACATTGTTATATACAGGTTTTTGGAATTATTAAATTTATAGACTCCACATACCAATTTTTTTTTCCATACTGGACTTTTACACAAGAAATGTTTTAGATATTGTTTTAATTGTTTTAATTTAATCCCGCCGTCGCGTATGGCACCGTGATTAACCGAGTCCCGGAGGTAAAAATCTCGGAACGGGAGGACGGGGCGGGGCGTCACAGCTATTGATAGTTGTGGCGGCTGGTATTGCAAGCATCATAAAACCCTAGACTTGTAATTCTTGGTCAAAAACCCTAGTTGTGGCGGCTAGTATTTCAAACACCATAAAACCCTAGACTTGACTTTTATTTCTAGGTTTTGAAAGTTGTGGCGGCTAGTATTGATATAAAACCCTAGACTTGACTTTTATTTCTAGGTTTTGGAATTTGTGGCGGCTGTGAACAACATAAAACCCTAGTAGACTTGTGATTAAAAAAAAAAAAAGTACAAAAAAATCCGAAATTTGATTTTGTTTCTTTTACCATTCAGATTCTATAGGTTCCAAGGGTTCCAAAAATCACTTTTTCACGAGACGAACTTTTCGCTCAATTTTGTCGAAATTTGGCTTCGTATTTTGTCCATATTTCATCGAGATTCCTGTTTCTTGAGTTCTTGGTGAAAACGTACTTGTCCTAGCATACAATTGATCTGTTTGGGTTGTGATTGGTCTGTTTGGGCAGCCAAGAAAAGAGTTCTTGCTTTTCGATTTGTTTGAAGTTCCAAAAGGTGAAAATTGAGAGGAATATCAATACATTGAGCACTAAACACGAGCGGTAAAATCAGAGTGATATTATTTGAGCGAAACACGTAAGGGAGTGCAGTGAGGAAAATTTATTTCTTTATATTGTGCTAACCTCTGTTTTGCAGCAATATGTCTAGTTTCGATCCTAGGTTATTCCAAGAAGCCATGACGAGCACCTTACAAAAGATGATGAGAGAGGAGTTGGGTGTTTTTAAAGAGCAGGTGGAAGAGATGAGTGAGGAATTGAAGAGAATGCGGGTGAAGGTAGACAGAGTTGAGAGCACTCAAATTGAGCAATCCGGCATATCACATAATGCTCAAAGAAATGGGAGACCGCAGCCTAGGAAACGGAAGGCTGATTTTGATAATTATTACCGAGATAGCTTTGACGATGGGGATAGCGATGTCGATTCGGCAATCGCTAACCGACGGAATGGTAGACGGTTTGGTAGGGGACCTAATCGGGAGGATGACAACATGAATGGGATCAAAATGAGGATTCCATCCTTCCAAGGAAAAAATGACCCCGAGGCCTATCTTGAGTGGGTCAAGAAAGTTGAATTAGTATTTGATTGCCATAATTACTCCGAGTCCAAGAAGGTGAAATTGGCGGCTATTGAATTTTCAGATTATGCACTTGTTTGGTGGGATCGCTTGATGATAGAGCGAAGGCGTAGTGATGAAGGGCCCGTGGAGACTTGGGATGAGATGAAGCGGTTGATGAAGAAGCGGTTTGTACCCGATCACTATTATCGGGAATTATACCAAAAATTGCAAGGGCTTACGCAGGGAAATCGTAGTGTTGATGAATACTATAAGGAGATGGAAGTGGCCATGATTCGGGCCAAGGTTGATGAAAATAGAGAAGCAACCATGGCGCGGTTCTTGAGTGGGTTAAACCGGGAAATTGCCAACGCGGTTGAATTGCAGTCATATGTTGAGATTGAAGATATGGTGCACACGGCAATTAAAATAGAGAGGCAGCTCAAGAGGAGAGTTGGTTTCAAGCCAAACCAAAGTTCTTATTCTACTCCATGGAAACAAAGTCCGTGGAAGAATGATGAAAAAGCAACCACTCCGAAGCCGAAAGTTGATTCAAAATCAGAAGTTCCTAGTGGAGGCCAAGCTAAGACAGCCTCTAACACCACTAATACTCCAACTACCCGAAACAGGGACATTATATGTTGGAAGTGTCAAGGGAGAGGCCATGTTTCCACTCAATGCCCGAATAAGAGAGTAATGATGCTTCTAGATAATGGGGAATATGAGACGGATGAAGAAGGCGCTGAAGCTATGCCACCTTTGGAGGATGTCGAAGAAGAGGAGAGCGCCATCCAGGGTGAGTTATTAGTTGCAAGAAGAGCGCTTAGTACGCACGCAAAGGAGGATGAGGAGCAGCGCGAGAATATTTTCCACACTAGGTGCCTAGTGCTAGGCAAGGTGTGTAGTTTGGTGATAGACGGAGGAAGTTGCACTAATGTGGCTAGCACGACAATGGTGGAGAAGCTAGCATTGCACACAACTAAGCACCCGAGGCCTTACAAGCTGCAGTGGTTGAATGATAGCGGTGAAGTGAGGGTGAACAAGCAGGTTTTGGCGTCCTTTAGCATTGGTAGGTACGAGGACCAAGTGCTTTGTGACGTGGTTCCCATGCAAGCCGCCATATGTTATTGGGGGAGACCATGGCAATATGATAGGAGAGTTAAACATGATGGCTTCACCAATAAATATTCATTTGAGATGAACAAGAAAACAATCATTCTTGCACTTTTACCACCACAGCAAGCCTACGCCGATCAGTTGAAGTTGCAAAGTGAGGAGGAGCAACGGAGAGTTGAAAAGAAAAAGAGAGATAGTGGTGAGGAAAAGAAAGAGAGTGAGGGAAAAAGAAAAGAACTTGAGAAAAAAGAGAGTAGAGTGGAAAAACCAGTGACTATTAGAGCAAATTTGAGAGGAGGCAAAAGAATTTCTATGCGAGAGCTAGTGAAGTGAAAAGAGCGATGCTTTGTAATCAGCTTCTTGTACTTGTATACAAAGAAGCGCTTTTGAATACTAACGAGCTAAATTCTTCTTTGCCTAGTGTTATTGTCTCTTTGTTGCAGGATTTTGGTGACGTCTTCCCGGAGGATACGCCAAGCGGTTTACCACCCATCCGAGGAATAGAGCACCAAATTGATTTCGTACCCGGGGCTTCCATTCCAAACCGGCCAGCCTATAGGAGTAATCCGGAGGAAACAAAGGAACTTCAAAGGCAAGTTACGGAGTTGTTGGAGAAAGGGTATGTGAGAGAGAGTATGAGCCCATGTGCGGTGCCAGTTTTGCTAGTGCCAAAGAAGGATGGAACGTGGAGGATGTGCGTGGACTGCCGAGCCATAAATAATATCACGGTAAAATATCGTCACCCCATTCCACGTTTAGATGATATGCTTGATGAGTTGCATGGGTCTAGTATATTCTCTAAAATTGATTTGAAAAGTGGATATCATCAAATTAGGATGAAAGAAGGAGATGAATGGAAAACAGCCTTTAAAACAAAATATGGTTTATACGAATGGTTAGTTATGCCTTTTGGTTTGACTAATGCACCTAGCACTTTCATGAGATTAATGAACCATGTTTTGAGACCTTTTATAGGCAGATTTGTTGTAGTCTATTTTGATGATATTCTTATCTATAGCAAGAGTCTAGATGACCACGTAATTCAATTAAAATATGTTTTGGATGTCTTGCGAAAGGAGAAGTTATATGCTAACCTGAAAAAGTGCACTTTTTGCACGGATAAGCTTGTATTTCTTGGTTTTGTTGTAAGTGCACAAGGGATTCAGGTTGATAAAGAAAAGGTGAAGGCTATTCAAGAATGGCAAAGTCCTACAAGTGTTGGGCAAGTGCGGAGTTTCCATGGACTTGCTAGTTTCTATCGGCGGTTCGTGAAAGACTTTAGTACTATTGCGGCGCCATTGACTGAAGTAATCAAAAAGAATGTGGGATTCAAATGGGGAGAGGAGCAAGAGAAGGCATTCGAATTACTAAAAAGCAAGCTAAGTAACGCCCCTTTGTTATCCTTACCTAACTTTGCAAAGACTTTTGAAATTGAATGCGATGCTTCAGGAAATGGAATTGGTGCTGTTCTTATGCAGGAAGGAAGGCCAATAGCATACTTTCGTGAGAAGCTAGGTGGGGCGACCTTAAATTACCCTACTTACGACAAGGAGCTTTATGCGTTGGTGAGAGCATTGGATACCTGGCAGCACTATCTTTGGCCAAAGGAGTTCGTGATTCACACGAATCATGAATCATTGAAGCACTTGAAGGGGCAGCAAAAGCTAAACAAGCGCCATGCCAAGTGGGTGGAGTTCATAGAGACTTTCCCATATGTGATCAAATACAAGCAAGGTAAAGAGAATGTTGTAGCGGATGCTTTATCACGCATGTATACTTTAATTGCTACTTTAGATGCTAAATTGCTTGGGTTTGAATACATCAAGGATTTGTATTGTGATGATGCTGATTTTAGAGATATATTCAATGCATGTGAAAATTTGGCATTTGATAAGTACTTTAGGCATGATGGATTTCTAATGCGTGAAAACAAACTTTGTGTGCCTAAATGTTCATTGCGCGAATTGCTTGTTAAGGAAGCGCATGGTGGGAGTTTAATGGGACACTTTGGTATAGCTAAGACTTTAGGAGTATTGCAAGAACACTTCTTTTGGCCTCACATGAAAAGAGATGTTGAAAGAATGTGTGAGAGATGTGTTACTTGTAAGAAGGCAAAGTCTAAGTTAAACCCCCATGGTTTATATACTCCATTACCCATTCCTAGTGACCCTTGGGTTGATATTTCTATGGATTTTGTGTTGGGTTTGCCTAGGACTAAACATGGGAATGATTCTGTTTTCGTGGTGGTTGATAGATTTTCTAAAATGGCTCATTTCATTGCTTGTCATAAAACTGATGATGCACCACGAATTGCTAATTTGTTCTTCAAAGAAATTGTGCGTTTGCATGGCATGCCTAGAACCATAGTTTCTGATAGGGATGCAAAGTTTTTGAGCTACTTTTGGAAGACTTTGTGGGGAAAGTTGGGTACTAAATTGTTATTTTCTACTACATGTCACCCCCAAACTGATGGCCAAACGGAAGTAGTGAATAGAACTTTATCCACTTTGTTGCGTGCCATAATTAAGAAGAACTTGAAAGAGTGGGAAGAATGTTTGCCACATGTTGAGTTTGCATATAATCGATCTGTTCATTCTGCATCCAAGTTTTCTCCTTTTGAGATTGTGTATGGTTTTAATCCGTTGGCTCCTTTGGATTTATTACCATTACCTGTTGAGCATGCTAACCTAGATGGCAGGAAGAAAGCTGAGTTTGTTAGACAGATTCATGAGAAGGCAAGGCAACACATTGAGAGAAGAACTGAGCAATATGTGCGACAAGCCAACAAAGGACGGAAGAAGATGGTTTTTGAAATAGGAGATTGGGTTTGGTTGCACTTGAGGAAGGAACGCTTTCCAATTCAACGGCATTCTAAGCTTTTACCGAGAGGAGATGGACCGTTTCAAGTTGTGCAAAAGATCAATGACAATACATATAAACTTGATCTACCAGGTGAGTATAATGTAAGTGCTACATTTAATGTCGCTGACCTAAGTCCGTTTAATACAGGTGACGAATTGAGGACAATTCCTTTTCAAGAGGAGGGGAATGATGAGCCCAAGGATAGCACTGAAGCTGGATCATGGAGCGAAGACTATGCAGATCCCATCCGGGTTCCGAGTGGTCCGATCACCCGAGCTAGAGCAAGCAAGATGAAGGAAGCACTCATGAGCATGGTCCACGAGCTGATGAATAAAGCTGACGCTTGGAGAAGCATTCAAGGAGATGAAGAGCACGAATGGAAAATAATGCTTAGCCAAGAAGACGTAGAATAATTAGGGCGTTTTTATTATTGTTTTTATTTATTTGCAGCCCAAGGATTATGTATAATTAATATTTAGAGTGATGGGCTTGCTAAGAGTGTTTTTGGGCTCATTTAGAGCTCTCCATTATTTTTGTTGCCTTAGAATTGGGCTTGTTTTTGTTATTTTCGAAATTAGGGTTTGTTTAGGGTTTCATTAGGGTTTTCTCTTCTCCTCCTATTTAAAGGAGGCAACTCTTATGTTTGGAGGCAGCTTGGTTTTATAATACAAATTTGAGTGTGTTTTTCACCTCTTGTGTTCTAAGAACACTTCGAGCAGCCGGAATATAATTCTTGTTGTTCTTCGACTTATCAATCAATTAACCCATCAATTGATTGTTTGTCTTCGACTATACCAAGGTTCATTCTCATTTTAGGGATTGGGTCGAGGTTCCACCTCCATCATCTTCGCGTGATTCCAAGGTTCTTACGTGTTCAACGTCAAGGGTCGCGGATTCGTCATATTGGATAGAAATACGGTCGTGAATCACATCATTTTTGAACCATTTATCACCCAACACTCCTCATTTTCGAGCCAAACACATCCACCAATCTCTAGAGAGTTCTAGAGAGAGAAAGGGAGATTCTTGTCTCTTCATCATCTTCCTACAATATTTAAGGCCCAAATCGCTTCCTCCTTCGCTGTTCATCATCTTTCTCACCTTCTTCCTCCATTGGAGCTCGTGTTAGAGCTAGGGTTCGACAAGACGGCGTCTACGCTTCCTCCACTCCTCGATATAGCTACTCTAAGGTGGGAACACTACTACTAAACCCTCGATTTCAAATTATTACTCGTTTAATTAGAGTTTTGAACTCAAATTGGGGGTTTTCATCAAAAGTACATATTGTTTGCATCTCATAGGGTTTGGGCGAGGTGAACCTTAGACTAGTGATGTACATGGATAGTTTATCACTTAGAGATCATGTATTATCACTTCTTGCCATACTATGAGCCTTGTTCTCTCACATACGCATCATATCCAGTTTGTAGCCTAAGGTATGAACTAGGCTAGAGAGATTTCGGGATTTATGCTCGAATCATAGTTAATTATGGATTATATGGAATAGATCCATATGTATACGTGTATATGTTGGGAGTGTTGTAACTCTCTATTCATATGTGTTGAACCGAGAACCCGTTAGGGCGTAATGAAACACAGCATTCCTTGAGTTTAAAGCTTTTTACGACGTGTGGTAGACACTAGTAACAAGGATATGACCTAGATACTATCTAGGGGTGTAGTATATATTGTTGATGGGGTATGCCTTAACTGGAACTGTAAGTGGCTAAGAAGAGTTATACGTACACTAGTTGAACTAGAAGCACAATGATTGATGCTTAGTTGGACTACGGGGCTTGGGAACTACATAAAACGCTATATGGCCATAGTTTGATACATAATGACACATAATGAAATGTAATATATATTGATAATGAATCAATTGGCCAAATAATGAGAATTATTGGTTTAATGATAAGTCCCGGATAATTGGATCGATAATAATGATGATATGATGAATGATTATAATGATAAGAATACGAATTATAAGCGTGATGACGACGCTTGTGTTAACGATGATAATGATGAATGAAAGATGATCATAATGGTGATGATTATGTGATTGTATATATATGTTGTTGGCCATACGTGTGATGGATGATTTGATGATTATATATATGTTGTTGAACGAGGAATCGATATATTCCTATTGTTGCAATCACACGTATGGGCTGGATATGATGATTTACTGAGCACCGGGTAGCTCCCCGTGACTTGAAGGAGGGCATCCTATTGCCGCCCATGGGTGAGCAGGCCCTAAACCGTGCACGGGAAAATGAAGTCAGTGACTCCGCCGGTGGTTGTGTGTGTCCACAAAGGAGAGCCCACTCTAGGTATCTCGCCTTCCAACTGGACTATCTGTCCTTGGTTAGATGAGTTTCCCCGGCAAGCAGAGCAGGTCCCGTGTGCCACTACTTCCCAAATGGTGAGTCCCTGGGAAGTAGTTGGGCTACTAATGGTCATCACCCACTAGGGTATCGCCTGGTGTAGTTTCTCTAGAGTGTCGTGGGAACTTGTATGGGCGTTCTCCTCGTTAACTATTCAGAGTATTATTCTTGGGAAAATGTCTTGAGGGTTATCTCCGAATGACCTACTTGGAGAACCAAATCCCTGAGCCACCACCCCACCTGGAGGAGACATGGACAAGAGCCTTGGATCCTTCGGGACTCGCTGGATTCTCTGTTCTACGCCTAAACTGACCGCGGGGTGAAACTGAGGCATTATACTGGAGACGTGATACGAGAGTTGTTGTGAGATTGTAATTGTGCTGTGATTGTTATTGCATCGTATCATGTCTCGTATTGATATATATATATGTTGCCTCGGCTATGACATAAATGATATAAAGACTTATGCGGACACATCTAGACAGAACAGGATACACGTAGAGAATTGTCGAGCCTTTCATAATGTATTAATATATGTAAAGTGGAAAGAAATAATAATTATTGAACTTAGAAATAATGTAAGGGTATACGAACTAGTACGGATTACGGAATAGCGAGCCAGATCATAATGCATATAATATACTCATAATTGGAAGGAAATCGTAGCTAACGATATAGCCCAATGAGAGTACGCCGTATATAACGGTTTAGGCTAAAGATCTTGGGACGAAGCCTATTAGGTGGCCAAGTATAAGATTCATAATGAATTATAATTAAAGTGATAACAATGAATATGTGGCCCATAGATACGACTTATGGTGTAGGCAACGGATAGCATAGTACAACGTGGACTTACTCTTGAGAGTTGATAATCCATAGCATGTCGAACATTAGGAAGCTAGTGTTTGATACGAGGTGACTTTGGACTAGAGATCTCTTCGAGTTGTGGAATTCTGTAGAGTTTTATCTTATGGATAGTTAGAGGAGAGGTCGGATTGCTGGATAAATGGCTTCCGGGTAGCTAGGATAGAAGTCCTAGTGGGGTTGCATGCACTCGGGTTTACATTGCATTGCATTACATGATTTCAAACTATTACATCAAAGTAAAGTATTTTCTATATAAAACCTATATAGTTCCCACTGAGCCCGGATTTGGCTCATTCCGTTTTCCTAACAATTTTGCAGGCATAGCATCTCGGATGGGGTATGATGTACATGTATAGAAGCCTCTGATGTCCACAGTCTGCGTCTAGTCCTTCTTCGGGAATGGACTATATTGTATAATCAATTTGATTTCCTTTTTATTGTAAACGGACTTTGATTTGATAAACAATTTGTATTGTAAATTCGTATAAATGGTTTTATATATGTGGAGTTGATTTAAGTATGGCTTGATGTGATTCCATTTGTATGAAAAATGATTTAAATGTTACAGGTTGGTTTATTACCCGAACTAACTCCACATGCCTTGGATTTTGTAAAATGAGCTTTTAAACAGGATCACCATTTTATTTGAGAAAAGTTTTTAAAAGTCGTGATTTTTATATTTTAAACCTGCCGTTTTGCACACGGCATCCGCGATTAACCGGTCCCGGAGGTGAAAATCTCAGAACAGGATTCGGGGCGTCACAATTGAACTTTTATGATGTTGACGATATGTCCCGCTTCTTTCACAACCAAATTCTAATCGACCTTTCCTACCAAGTGCTGCCTTCTCTGACTATAATATGATAACCACTGTGTTAACAGTTCTCCTAATACTTTGACACCATTCTATCAGTCCAATTCGGGATCTAAAAAGCTACAAATGAATGAGGAAAACTAATTTAGATAAATATATTAAAGCATTCAAAAATGTACGCAGTATATACGTTGTATACTTACTTGATCGGTTTCAAATTTACTTCCAACATTTATCTTTATATTATCCGAACGTGTAATCTCATTGTTGGAGACACCATTGCTAATAATTAATTGATTGTCTTGGCCAACAAATGGCCTTACTACACAAGGACAATACAACCCATTGGATCTATCGAAGAGGTTTTCTTTGATGTCCTGTAACAAAGCACATAATACTTGAGTAGTCGGTAAAAAGGTGCTGAGTTACATAATATGACTTGGCCCAAAGTGTGACACCCCGAATTCCATTAAGAGGTTTAGACCTCCAGAACCCAGTTAATCACAGTACCGTACGCGACGACAGGTTTGAAATACATAATTTAAAACTTATATATATCAGTAATTAACATGTAAGGCCTTGATTCAGAAAATTTTGGCATGTGGAGTTCGTGTTTTTAATAAAACCAACCTGTAAATAAGAAAATAAAGCTTCACTAGAAAGTTAACTCCACATCCATAATAATTTGCAATCCACACAATTTAATACTTAAATATATATACCAATCCCTCCAACGAGGTCCTAAAAATAATAAATGGCCTTTACAACACTTATTAAAAGAATTTAATACAAATAAATGATACAATAAAATCAAATGGTTCTAAGACTATATATCTATAAGGAATGAGTCATCCATGGACAACTATAGGCATTTAGGGTCATCAGAGGTTTCTAATTTCATATATGTGCTACCCCAAGGAGGTACCTGCAAAACTGTTGGAAAATGGGAGTGAGCCAAACACGGGCTCAGTGGGAACTATAAGGTTTTTACAAGCAGAATACATTTTTAAAACCATGCATATGTGTATATTATATATACCATTTTATATGAAGTGCATGTCAAATACTTACCCGGCCCCAATTATATAATAAGAATTTATCAACAAGGTACAAAAATATTACTATAACAAAGTATCATAAGGAAATATAATCATAGGATAATTGTAGGCACCAATCTAGTAACCGTCAATCTCGTCTCACATCTGACATTTAGGATTTACTCAACTGTGCACAGCAATCGTGATCTAAGCCCCCAAAGTTAGGGTATGCAGCCCCTAAGGCTGGGTCCCCCATGGACCACCTAAATGGTGTAGGGTGTGCCGCCTCGCGGGATCCCCCTACGGACCATAGAGTATGCCGCTATGAAAGCGGGATCCCTCTACACGGATCAAGGTATGCTGCCTCGTGGGGTCCCCTACGGACCATAGAGTATGTAACTATGAAAGCGAGATTCCTCTACACGGATAAGGGTATGTAGCCGCCAAGGCTAAGTCAACCCCATGGACCATTAGTGCCTTACAAAGCCGAGAAATCAATACAAAATATTCTCCCAAAGAAAATACTTATTTATAATACAACGCACATATATATAGATATACATCTATCTCTTAAGTATAACTTTAATTACCAAGAGCTTATTTCAACTCATATAAGCAATCCATGCACTATATGTATAATCCAATCCATACCGGTGCTAGGTACACAAGATTAATGACCACAATAATCACCTCGACTTAGGGTGTGTTTAATATACATATGCCATTAGGAAATCAATATCATCACTTGGTTACATCCATGTAGTACTTAAATTATTCTAAAAAGAGAGTTAATAGTTTATTTTAAATAAACACTTGGTTTGTTAATACACTATCCATAATGTACTTAAGTCTATTGAATAGCGTGAGTACATCATGACTATAATCACCATATCGTCTAGTAGAGAAAGTACGCGTTAGCCCATCTTTTACTAATTATGTAACTAAGTTAGGAAAATAAGGTTATTACTAAAATAGTGTTTCCTACCAAAGTCATGATATTAATTATTGTAACACCCGGTTTCCTTATCGCTTGCAAATCCCGGCCCATATCGCGTATAAGGCTGAATTTGGCTCCGGGTAGCCAAATTTGGGTTCTGTAAAGGTTGGTATGGTTTGAAAACTTCCAACAAGTCATATTAATATATTTAAGTATTTTATAATGACCATAAGTTGTTTCGGGTGGCTCGGACGAAAATCGGGTCGAACATCACAAGTTTCGATCCTACGCGATTAATGATTTTTACCCAACTTTGGAAAACCATAACTTCTTCATCCAAACTCCAAATGAGTCCCCGTTTTTGGCCACGCCTTCATCTCAATGCCCTCTACAACTTTCGTGTTTTGGCCGAGACCCAATTCCAACTCCTTGAGGCCCAAAAGTGCATGCGAAGTCGAGCTATTGACCAAAAGCTGAAAGGGGCACCTTCAGGCCTAGGGAGTCGACTCCATGAACAGTAGGGAGTCGACTCCATCGTGCTGGACAGGTTTTTATATATTTCTTCTTCTCCTTTCTTCCTCATTTCACCTCACCATTGGAGAGCTCTTAGAGAGGGATTGAGGGGCTATCCTTAGGGGATATTATGAATATTACTCTATGCTTATTATCCCCCACCAAATCATCATCATCATCACTTTCATCTTCTTCCTCCTCATGATGCCATAGCTAGGGTTTTGGAGCTTCAAATTGGGGGTTTTCGTATCCGTGCTTCTCCAGCTCGATTCTTCCGCAATACTTCGAGGGATTGACCCTCCTAAGGTGGGAACAATAGTATTTAAACTTGTTTTCAAGTTATTACAACATATTTACACCAAATCAAACTAAACCTAGGTTTTCTACTCAAAGTTTCATACGCATGGGGCTTGGGTCAATTTCTTTGGGTATTTTTGATAGATTTACATCATATATGACATCAATAACTATTTTAGACAAAAAGCCCTAATTTTAAGTGATTTGTGAGAAAGTTTGGTATATAACCTTCAAGTACGCATATGAATATATACGCTAAGCTTTGATACGCTTATATATGATGTCATATATGGGATTTAAAGTATATTTTGGATAAAGTTACATATATTAGTGGTATTATTGCAGTGTTTTAAGTTATAAACCATATTTTTGAGATTTTCTACTTACCTAGCCGGTCCATAAGTATGCTGGTCAAATACATATATATGTTTTGAATAAATGAAGTATTTAAATCATATTGGGAGGCTAACTGGGAACTCGTATACATTGTTTTATTGTATTAGACTTGGCTTGGGGCCAAATTGATGAAAACTTGGTGTGTTATGTGATAAAAAGGTACCACTCACCGTACCGCGGTTAGACCAGCAATGTTGTATGGGACTGAGTGTTGGGCGGTCAGGAGAATTTTTGAGATGAGAATGTTGAGATGGATGAGTGGCAAGACTGGTTTCCTTTATTAATTGACAGATGGTTTGGGATTGGCGAATGGTTAGGAGAGTTGATCTTGTATAACCTCAACAGAGACAATACGTCGTTTGACTACGTGTGGGATAAAGGCTTACAAAGTGTATAAATAATCTTGTATAACCTCATAACATGAATGGATGGATATTTCATATATACAAGTTTTACGAATACATATGGAATGCATGTATATTCATATCTATATCTGTTGAATTATGTATTGTTATGATTTCATGGATTTGATGAGTTTATTATTATTTGGATATATTATCGGATGGCCACACTGTTCGTACTAGATAGATGGTGATTACCGGTAGCGTATAGCCTTGGTGGCTACGTGAGTATTATTGTAGCGTGCGCCTTTATGGCGGCGTGAGGTAGCGTATGCCTGTGTGGCTGCGTGAGGTAGCGTCTAGGTGGACCTGGTAGGTGGTCCCTGCCTTGGGCAGAAGAAACCGAGTTGCCGGCTATCTCTGTGCACAGTAGATTTATGAAAATCCTAGACGTGAGTTTGATATATGTGATTGATGTGATAGATCTAGTCGCGGTGTTGTGGCATATAATGTATGACGATGTATATATATTGCTTTTCTTGTACTTTGGGTTGGGGGCATTTTATATGCATTTCACAAAAGGTTTTCTGTGCATTGGCTGCTTCAGAAATATAGTATATATATTTACACTTGTAGATACAAAATGAAATGTATTTTACTCAGAGGTGATTCTTTATAGAGAAGCAGCTCATAAACTATTTTCATTATAATATATGGCATGGCATGCATGGGTTTTAATCTATTTCCCTATACAAACTCTTATAGTTCCCACTGAGCCCGTTTGGCTCACTCCCATTTTCCAAACCAGGTTTTGCAGGTATTCCCGGGGATGGTACGCTTATGGAGTCTAGTAGCTCTGACAGCCTCTGATTACCAAAGTCGTTTGGAAACGACTAGTATTATATGCCTTTTCTTATATTGATAATAAGTCGCAAATCTAATTGATTGTTGTATTGTTGAAACAATGTTGTATAACTATTTTATTCTGTATTGAGACCTCAGTGGAGGCTTTGTATAAATGATTTTTCTTTAAATGTGGAGTATCTATTGGAAAATGGATTAAGTGTACATTTCAACAAGTTTTGGTTTATCTATATGAATAAGCTCCACATGCCAGAATTTCTTTTAAAATGATTTTATTACTTGTGCATATTTGAGATATAAAATTCTAAGTTTTACACCTGATCACCCTTCGTCGCGTACGACTCCGTGGCTAACCGGGTCCTGGAGGTGAAATCCTCTAAACAGGATTTCCGGGCGTCACAATTATCCAATGGAATATTTATACATCGTTTACACCATATAACATGATGTATACACAACCCATCTCGTATGCTAGATAGGAATATATATATACACACCATATACACTTACTAACTAAGCTTAATAATGCAAATATGGAGTATTTTGTGTATTTATCACATTAATTCCCCAATGACTCGAAAACCTAAGTAAGCAAATTATATATATAGTCCAAGGTACCAGATTTACCTTTAGACCCAATATAAGCCGTACTAGTATTGCTCCTCATTCTTAGTTAACAAATAAGCGTAATATATGCCGCTTATAGTATAAATCCCAATGCAACCTCAATAAACTACATAAGAGTTGGAAATGTCAAAATATAGCATAGGATAACTCGCATCATGCTTAACATTACATATTTAGTGCATATTTAAGCTTTATTGTTGATGGTTAGCTTATACGCACTTGCGCGCTAGTGACCAATAACACTGGTTTGTGATAAATCAATGAAATATAGGATTTCTCGTAGAATCATGAAATACTAACAATAAGAATTGATAATCAACCATTATAATCATAAATCATAAACCCAAAACCCATAAATGAGTATAAACCTCATTCGATAGAAAAAAACCCCAATTTGTGGAAAATATGGTGATTGAATGCATAATCTTTGAAAATAAACTTTAATACTATTGTTCCCACCTCAATCAAGCAGATCTTCGAGGTTAAGAGTGGTGGATCGAGCCATAGTCTGAGCAATTGAGAAATATCCAAAGTTGAGCTTGAAACCCTCATTAATGGAGTAAAGGAATTGAAGAGGAAGATGGTGATGATTCAAATGATGAATTACATTTAGGGATGATCCAACCCTCTCAAAATCTCCCCACATAGCCCCCCAATCACCCCCCTTGAAGCTCTCCATGTTGGTGTATGAGTTAGGGATGAAATGAGCTCTATTTTGGCTTTATAATCGGGCTCAGGACCCCTTCAGTCGACTGATCAATCCCATCAATTGACTGATGGGTAAAATCTGGTGCACTGTTAGTATTTTGGCCATAACTTCTTACTCGAAACTCCGATTAAGGTAATCTTTATGTCCATTGAAAGGTATTTCAAAGGCCTACAACTTCCTAAGAGGAAGGTTCCTAAAATTATGGATGGAGCATTCCCAAAAATCCACCGAAGACAGCATTCTGCCGAAGTGTTCCGAACAACCAGATTTCAATAATTTGCTTACTTTGCAAGCTAATTCAACCACCGAGGAGTGTGATTTGGCTTTTGGTACATGAAAGTTGTAAAGGGTATTTAAATGAAGACATGGCCTCAAACAGGGAGTTATTTGGACCTCGGATGAAAAAGTTATGACCTCCCAAAGTTAGCCAAAATTTAACTTTTCCAAAAAGTTCAAAATACGCGATCACTTCCCGTTTTTGATTCGGGCCACCCGAATAATGAAAAGATTGATCTTAAAAACTTAATATACCTAATATGACATGCTGGAGGTGTCGGTTCAAATACAAGAGGCTCAAAATCCAATGTTCAGGATCTAACGGCAATAAAGCCTTAACCGGGCTGTAGAAGATAATTGGCTCAGAAACGAAATACGAGACGTTACACAAAGTCACCGAATCAGTTATATATAGCTCGGTAACTTATTACCGACTTTGAATGATGCATTTGGTTTTACAAAGTTAAAGTTGGTGACCTTTGGCCGAGTTATTCCACAAAGATTCGGTTACAAGCTGCCGAAATAATAGTAATTATTTGGTACTGTGTAACCGAATTCTGTTGAGTGACGATTTATATTTCATAGAAAAAATGTGATGGAAACTTAGTTCCAGAATCATTTAATATTGCGTATAGACTGAACAAAATTTTTTATGTAAAACCCTAGTGCGGAATCGAATTTTACCTTCAATATCTCTCTGGTTTGATCTCGTCTCAACACGAACAGGGATTGGTGGAGATGAATCGAGAACACGGGCTCGATAGAACCTCAAGATCTTCTATCATATTCCTTTCGCAGCGCAATCCTGTACCGAGTGTGGGCTGCGGTATCACCAAGATCTCATTCTCTACTCTCTATGGCATAAACCCTAAATTCGTGAGAATTATCGTGTCGAGAGAAGAGGCAAGGCTGGCATATATATAAGGCTACGATAGGGACCCTAAGGAGAAATAAGTGTTTGGGCTTATTATGAAAAAACCGGAATCCTAATTCGATTAAGAATTGATTCCTTCCATAAATTATAATTCACACCACTAAAGAATTATAATTGCACTCCCGTCCTTATCTCAAAATTATATTTCGAGCTCCTTGTTATTAAATACTTATTATTCTCCCCACGTTAAGATTTCAGATAACCGTCATTTAAATTAAATTACTGACAATTATATTTAAATGACTTCTTAATCCTTGAGCCTACCACTTAACTTATTTGACATGTTGGATTAACATAATCCACCTGCAGGGTTTGACATGATCAAAACTTATAAGCTTCTCAAGGGGCTATCATCAATCCTTATATCTGGACGTGGATTCCGTCAATAATTAATATTCATCATACATATAGTGTCGCCATTCAATTCACGAAGATTATTGATCCATAAATGAATCTCACTTTTAATGAGTCAAAACAACAAACACTACATATATATATGTCTATTAATTATTTCAAGATTAAGAGCATAAGTAATCATAATAACCATGGGATTTTAAATTGTTTTATATAGTCAGTATAAAAACAATTAACCCAAACTGGTCCTGTTCAATACACACAAAGTGTACTAGCACAACGAGTTAAAACTTTACCGTTTCCTGTAGTTAAGATAAACTACAAAAAGTTGTGCTACAATCCTACCAATGGGTGTCCAATTCCATCTAAGACTGTGAACCATTAAACTTATATTTCACAAGAACCGATGATATGATCTTCTGTGTGTAAGCTATACTCTACACACCAAATCATCTACTATATGGAATAAAAGACACACACATGCACAATATTTAAATAAATAATATAATGCAATCATTGCCCATAAAGATTCTCATTAAAATAGCAAAACCAAGTTTATAACATATCCAAACCAATAAGAAAATTATGGCTTGTAGTATATCACTCTAACAAAATGTGCATTTATAGTATCAATGATAGCTGTTGTGCACGATCTTGTGCGTGTTTTAGACCTTCTACTTATCTTTGTTTACTCGTGTTAGGTAGTAAAAATGATTTATTTATTTATTTTTAGTATATTGTAGTAATTATAGAGTTAGTGAAGAAAATATTAAAAAAGAGTTGAATTGAGTGTATAAAGTATCGAAGTCGAGAAGAAGCGAATCGAAGCAATTCCTGAAAAAGAATCGTATTTGAGAAAGTTATGTAGTAGTTCAGTATTTTGATCATATCTTTTCGCTCAGAACTCGGATTTTCGCGTTCTTTATATGGTTGGAAAGAAGATTCGAAGACCTACAACTTACATGTTTTGAGTTTTCTCAAATTCGGAGGTTTACATTGCTGAAAATAATCCAGAACCTACTGACAGTGCACAATGACGAAAATTAAGATGTCTAGCCTCCATTTAATTTCTTGCTCCTTACTCTTCTACAATTCAATCCTTATTCAACCTCTTTTCATCATTTCCTTATTAAACTCCAACTCTTTTCCTCATTAAACTCAAACTCTTTTCTTATTTATAGAATCTTTCTTCATGAAAAAAAGGATCCTTCAATTTAACCAAAACTCTTAACTCCCATTGCGCACCTCTTTTTGAGAGATTGTCTGCGATTTTAGCATATGTATCTTTTATTGAGAGAAATATGGTGAGAGATCTGGAAACTCCTAATTTTTATAATGTGAAACCTCATTTAGGTTGTTTGTGTTTTTTTGGGAACAAATAAATCTTTATGATGGAAGAACATAATGAGATTTCGAGTCTTGATTTTCATGATACGATATTAGGTGGTGAGGCTATTTCTGTTTTTGGAAGAACAAATATTCTTGTCATTGAAGTTGTATTGTAAAGGTTAGGAATGGAAAAAAATTTCATGTTTCGAGTCTGTGGAGGGTTCTCTATAGCAGATGTAATTCGAAGCAGAGGAGGATTTGGAATTTCATCCATCTATCTTAGGAATTAGTTTTTATTTTTTATTTTTTTTAGATTAGTTTGCAATTTTAATTTTTATGTAATATTATTTTTCTTATTATAATAAGTAAATTAGATTAATACAAATTCTAGACTTTCATTCCTTGTGGATTCGATCCCTTACTTCTGTTATCTACGTTATTAATGTAGTGTAGTAAAATAAGGGTTTTTGAATTAGTGTTTTTCTTGCGACAGAAAAATTGCTCTTTCAAATTGGCGCCGTTGTCGGGATCGAACCCGGGTCACCCGCGTGATAGGCGGGAATACTTACCACTATATTACAACGACCAATTTTTCAATTTAAAAGAGCAATTTTTCCGTCGCAAGAAAAAAACTAATTCAAAAACCCTTATTGTACTACACTACATTAATAAAGTAGACAACGGAAGTAAGGGATCGAATCCACAAGGAATGAAAGTTTAGAATTTGTATTTGTTGACCTTAAAGGCCATTAATCTTATTTTGATAATAACAATAAGTTAATAAAGTGTTATTTAACATGTTTGTTCAAATGTTGTTATGTAACGCCCCGAATCCCACACCCCGGGGTAGCGGGGACGCTACGGTATCCACCTATATGGCGGATATAAATTTGGATAATGGACGCACAAGACCAACTAAAATTCCTTAAATATAAATCTGAAAATTATGACGCACTTATATGATACAAATTGTAGACCAAATCAAAAACCATTATCAAACTCATTAAATATAAATAAAAGTCATATATACATAAAACCATAAGTTCTCCACAAAATATTCTTCACCAATATTACATAACCGCAACATATTATTAATAAAACTCAAAAGAAACAAACCAAAGTCTTCTACATGAAGACTACACAAGGTCTAGTTGGTATCAAGAATCTACTCTATCGCATGGAACCTCATCTTTTCCCCCTTTCCTGTGTCATCTACTACACGATCAAATTTTGTACCTGTGGAGGGAAAACGTGAGCTAAAAAGCCCAATGGAAACAAGAGTGCAAAATGAAACTAATAATTGAACTATGAAAATTGTAAACAAGCCTAATAAATGAGGCTCCAAAGTATAATGGAATTTAACAAAGAAAATAATCACACCTCATTAAACTCATATAAGAATCATAAACAATGTTGGCACTTTGTTAAGGAATACATAAATCATAAAGTCGACACATTTAATTTTTGTTGTGTTGAGGATAAGTAACCGAATATAAATTTCGGATAAACTAGTAACACATACATAATGAATGGTTACTCCGTAAATGCTAATGTGGTGGTCCCCATTCCGGGGGCTCCTCACCCCGTGGCGGTGGCACCTCTTCTTTGCTTCCGTGCACGGTTTCCGGTCTTTTCATCCGAGGGGCTCTCCGTCCCAACTTACAAACCAACCACAAATACAAGCACAAGTACAATATCCATACAATACACAATTTACATTAAATGTGTCTTTAAACCAAGTTTAAGTACCAACACTAAAGGAAATTATACCAATAATTTTTAAAGTAAACTTATTCAATTATACCAATAATTTATGGACAAGGTATACTATGACGAATTCACTGTTCATCATCAAAACTTGATTTTAAAACCCATATAACAATCAAACTTGCAAATTCATATATCAAATACCATCATCACAACTTCATAGTTTAATTAATAGCAATTTAGAAAATCATCTCTTCTCTAAAATAGCAAATCTAAGATTCATATGGGTGGAACTCAAAATTAACAATTTAGAGTATAAAACATGTAAATTAGAGTAGAGAAGAGAAGTTTACTCATGTTCCCACCTCAAATAAAGGATTGATGAAGAATTGAAGTAGTTGAGTATGAAGAGCTTGAAGGATCCTTGGATGAATTGAATGATTCAAAGGAGGAGGATGATGAAATCTTGTTGATGATGTTGCTAGCTTGTGATTTCTAGTAGTAGAATGGATTTAGTGGCCTAATTTGTGATTAATCAAGGTTTTAGGATGAGGAAAATAGAGAAAAGTGCTCTGTTTTCGTGGGTTTGGAGAAAGAGAAAATGAGAAGTGTGTAGAAGAGAAGAGTATAAGTGAAATAAAAAAATCACCAAAATGCCCCTGTTTTTGCGTCACTGTGCATTACCAGTAGCTTCGGAGCTAATTTTAGGCTAGTAAATGTCTGAACTGGAAAATTTTCAGTAAGAATAAGTTTTAGCTCTTCGAGTCTTCTTTCTAACGATATAAAGAACGCCAAAATCGGAGTTCTAAGCAAAAAGATATGATCGAAATGGTAACACTGCACAATTGTCTAAAATATTTTTATTTCTCCATAATTTGTAGGCTAAACATGTAGGTATCTAAAATAGGTTAAATGTATCCGAACAAGGACTAAGATGAATAAAATAAAGAGAATTACAATAAAGAGTGTAAAAAGTGGGGACACGGTAATCAAACCCGAACATAATTATCAATAAATATAATCTCAAATCATATCCAACTAATGAAATTTTTATGACAAATATCAAAATAAAAAAAATATAAAACTCATATAAAAGTATTAAACAAGGATGCTCATGCTCAAATGCAAATGCAAATGCTACGGGTATTACAGTCTCCCCTCCTAAAAAGAATTTCTACCCGAAATTCGAAAGGAATCAAATTGAAATGAGGATGAATAATGTCTAACGTACCAAATGAGGATATAAACGAAGAATTTCTGATTCTAACTCCCATGTTGCTTCCTCCATGTTATGATGGAGCCAAAAGACCTTCACTAACGGAATAACTTTGTTACGAAGATTGTCCTTGCGATCTAAATTTTGACTGGTTGAGTTTTATAAGAAACACTCTCATCGATTTCTAATTCTTCCACCGGTAGAACATGTGACGAATCGGGGATATACTTTTTAAGCATGGACACATGAAAAACATCATGTACTCGCTCAAGGAAAGATGGTAGCGCTAATTGATAAGATACATTACCAACACGTCGTATGATCTCGAAAGGACCTATGTAGCGCGGTGCTAGCTTGCCTTTGTTACCAAAACGAATGATTCCTCTATTAGCTTTCACCTTCAAAAACACAAAATCACCCACTTCAAATTGTAGTGGGCGTCTTCGTTTATCAGCGTAGCTCTTTTGACGGCTTTGGGCTGTGGTCAGCCGTTACTTGATAACTCGAATCTTTTCAGTCGTCTCTTCCACAAGTTGTGGCCCAATAAGTGCTACTTCTTCAGCATCAGTCCAACACATAGGTGAGCAACACGGTCTTCCATATAAGGCTTCATACGGTGCCATTCCGATACTAGCTTGAAAACTATTGTTGTAAGCGAATTCCGCTAACGATAAATGGTTATCCCAACTCTTTGAAAATCTAAAACACACGCTCGTAACATATCTTCAAGAATTTGTACAGTTCGCTCCGATTGGCCATCAGTTTGCGGATGAAATGCAGTACTCATCTCAAGTCGGGTGCCAAGTGCACTTTGAAATGCTTTCCAAAATCGTGATGTAAAGTGTGCATCTCTATCAGATACAATGGAAACGGGGACTCCGTGAAGGCGTACAATCTCTCGTACGTAGAGTTTAGCAAGTGTCTCGGGTGAGTCGGTATCCTTCATTGGTAAGAAATGGGCTGATTTGGTAAGACGGTCGATAATTACCCAAATAGCATTATGCTTATGTTGCGTCCTCGGTAGCCCCATAAGGAAATCCATCGTAATATTTTCCCACTTCCATATAGGAATAGGGAGGGGTTGAAGTTCACTGGCAGGTCTTTGATGCTCGATCTTGATTTTTTGACAAGTGAGGCATTTTGATACATATGTGGCAATTTCTCGTTTCATTCCCATCCATTGATAAGTGTGTCGGATATCTTTGTACATCTTTGAGCTTCCAGGATGGATGGTGAATTTGGATTTGTGGGCATCATCTAGTATTTCTCGCTTAATTGTCTTCATTGTCATTCGGTACAAGGATTCTTCCTTTATAACGTACACCACCATCAACACCAATATTGTGATGTTCAACTAATTCTCCACTTTCTAACTTCTTTTTAATTTCAACAATTTATTCGTCTTCAGACTGACTTTGAATTACTCGGTCTTGAATGAGTGGTCGAATAATGATGTTTGCAAAAAAAGCAACATTTTCTCGACGATCAACAACCAAATTAAAGTCTTGTAATGCTTGACAAAGTTTCCACTCCCGACACCGTAGAGAGGATAAGGACCCTTAGTTCTTTTGGCTAAGCGCATCGGCAACAACATTCGCCTTCCCAGGGTGATATTGTAGAGTGAAGTCATAATCTTCAAGAAATTCCATCCATCGACGCTGTCGGAGATTGAGGTCACGTTGGGTGAAGATATACTTCAAGCTCTTATGATCCGTATAAACTTCAAATTGCTCTCCGTATAGGTAGTGTCGCCATAACTTCAAAGCAAAAACTACAGCAGCAAGTTCAAGGTCATGGACTGGATAATTTCTCTCATGGGTCTTCAACTAGCGCAACCGTAGGCAATAACATGTCCCTCTTGCATAAGAACACAACCTAATCCGGTACGAGAAGCGTCACAACATAGTTTACTCATGTTCCCACCTCAAATAAAGGATTGATGAAGAATTGAAGTAGTTGAGTATGAAGAGCTTGAAGGATCCTTGGATGAATTAAATGATTCAAAGGAGGAGGATGATGAAATCTTGTTGATGATGTTGCTAGCTTGTGATTTCTAGTAGTAGAATGGATTTAGTGGCTTAATTTGTGATGAATCAAGGTTTTAGGATGAGGGAAATAGAGAGAAGTGCTCTGTTTTCGTGGGTTTGGAGAAGGATAAAATGAGAAGTGTGTAGAAGAGAAGAGTATAAGTGAAATAAAAAACTCACCAAAATGCCCCTGTTTTCGCGTCACTGTGCGTTACCAGTAGCTTCGGAGCTAATTTTAGGCTAGTAAATGTCCGAACTGAAAACTTTTCAGTAGGAAGAAGTTTTAGCTCTTCGAGTCTTCTTTCTAACGATATAAAGAACACCAAAATCGGAGTTCTAAGAGAAAAGATATGATCGAAATGGTAACACTACACAATTGTCTAAAATATTTTTATTTCTTCATAATTTGTAGGCTAAACATGTAGGTATCTAGAATAGGTTAAATGTATCCGAACAAGGACTAAGATGAATAAAATAAAGAGAATTACAATAAAGAGTGTAAAAAGTGGGGACACGGTAATCAAACCCGAACATAATTATCAATAAATATAATCTCAAATCATATCCAACTAATGAAATTTTTATGACAAATATCAAAATAAAAAAAAATATAAAACTCATATAAAAGTATTAAACAAGGATGCTCATGTTCAAATGCAAATGCAAATGGTACGGGTATTACATGTTAGCTCTAGCATTTAACACTACCTCTACCGACCAAGATTTACATTGAACCGAAAGCGACATTTCTTATTCAAGCTCAACACTCACCATGTGCTCCAACTCACAAGCAATGCTCTCAAATGTCCTCTATGTGCAATACAAATATCCACATCAAGAGAAGATCAAGTTAAACGAACAAGTGAATAAATGACAAGCAAATCAAGCATTTCGAAGACTCGAATTATTTGCATATTGAGTGAGTGCTTAGATTTTGTGTAAAAGTTATCATTGATCAATTATATAGCTCCTAAAATGATTTAACCATGTTAAGATTGATTGGAACTAGTTTTCACTTTGAAAAAGCCTTTTTTTCGAAAACTAGTCATCTTGAAAAATTCATTATAAATTCATATGAATGAATTTTGATACAAAAATAAAATTGGAAGTCTTAGAAACCTATTTGGAACATTCCCCAAGCTTTGGAATCAATTTTGGAGTCAAATTACAAAAGTTGAAAAATTGCAAAAAACCTCCATATATGTAACACCCGTAAGGTAAATGTACCACATTTTATGCCCGAGACACGAAAGTGTGCTTGAGCTGTATCCGAATGTAGGAAATACTTCCACACTATTTTAGAGATGTTATTACATTCATCTTTTAAGTTGGAAAGGGTTATGTAGAGTACCCGAGTCGAAATTTGCAAAATCTCACATTTTAAACTTACCCGACAAACCGACCTTCAGTCATTAAATACATCATAACTTTTTCATTTTAGATCATAATGGAACCTAATTTATACCATTGGAAAGGTATTTCAATTTCCAAGAACTTTCGTGTTTTGCCCGGAACCCAATTCCCACTTCTCATTGGTCAAAATAAGGTTACAAGATCAGTTGGTGGCAAAAACAAGCAATTCTGGGCATGAACAAAATTCCAGTACCATGGAGTCGACTCCATGGGGTTTAGGGAGTCGACTCCCCTTCACTGTAGCGGTCAAAAATGATATTTTTTAAGCTTGGACCCGATTTTAAGCACCATTAATCCCATTCTTCTTCTCCACTTCGACCAGAGCTCAGGGAGAGAGTTGAGAGGAGTGTAGGAGCATGGAGATGAGTTCATGAGTATAATTTTATCTCCTCTTTCAACCCAAATCAAGGATCAAACACATAATCTCCTTCATCTTCTTCCTTTCTTCACATCCACTAAGCTAGGGCTCCAAACTCAACCATGGTATCTTGCGCCTCCGTCGTTTAGAGCTCGATCCGCGGCTCAGGTGGTGAAGGTTGAACACTTTTGAGGTAGGAACACTATTATTAAAACCTCTTTTAAGAGTTTATGCACCCAATCACCATTTTTATACAAATTTGGGGATTTTCTAGGTATACACCTATTGCTGCGTATATATGCACTTTGAGCCTATAAATTATGAGGGAAATGGTTGTTTATTTCTTATAAAATGTAGTATATCATATTTCCTCAAGTATTTCTTCCATTTCCTTGATTTATGACAAATCTTTGTTCCTGGCCTCTAGTGCGCTGGTACTTATCAGTCCGTATAGTAAAGTAAACTTATGATACGCACTTTATATCACTTGATACTCATGAAATGGACTACTATACCTTTTTACATGATGTATATGGTCTTATAATTGTGATTGGGAAAAATATGATTTCCTTATACAGAGTAGTCAACACCGCTCGTACCAGGTAGATGGTTATTACCAGTAGCGTATAGCCTTAGTGGCTACGTGAGATTATTATAGCGTATGCCTTTGTGGCTGCGTGAGGTAGCGTATGTGATACGACCTACGGTGATATCGCTCAAAACCCGCAAACACAACGAATTGGTTGTGCGAACCTTGACACAGACACACACGAAAACCGTAGCAAATTAAGAACCTGGATCGTTTCTACAATCAGATTAGGATGGAAATCGAAGACGCCACAACCGGGTGCGGAATACCGATTGATAAGTCGGGTGAACGCCACGGACAAACCGATAAGTTCAAGTAGTTCGTGAAGAACCAAAGAGGATTAAATCACTCAATCTTATTATGAATAAAGTCTTAGATTCTAAAATAAAACAATGAACCCCCTTTAAATAGGAGTAAACAAAGCCTTAATCCTAATTCAAAAAGGAAAATATTTCCTACTTAGAAAAGGAAAATAATAACTCCTAGAATAATTGAATATTCTTAACACAATAAGGAAATATTAATTATTAACACTCTAAAATAAGCCCAAAATAATTCTAAAATAATAATAACTCTAGGAAATAATTATCTATAATCCTTGGGCTTTAAGAAATATAAAATAAATAATTAAATTCTTCAGCCAGCCGGTCGTGAGAACATGCAAGAACATAGGGCTAATTTCTTGGCTAGGCTTTGGATCACATCAGTATGCCTGTGTGGCTGCGTGAGGTAGCGTCTAGGTGGACCTGGTAGGTGGTCCCTGCCTTGGGCAGAAGAAACCGAGTGCCGGCTATCTCTGTACAGTAGATATGAAAAATCCTAGACGTGAGTATTATACATGGTTGATACGATGTAGGCCTGGTCGTGGTGTCTTGAGACTATATATACATTCCATTGTTTACATACATATTTATGACTTATGTATACGGACTAATTACAAACTCACTTTATAAAGCCTCTCCTACATATACATGTTTTTTCTCACAACTCCTATAGTTCCTACTGGGCCCGTTTGGCTCACAGTTTTTCCTACACAGGTACTTTTAAGGATGGGACGGGACGAGCTGATAAGGGAAAGGTCGACAAGTCTTAGTCTCCTCTAATACTGTTATGTGAGGGCCTTTCACTACTGAAAGGCCATGTTATCTATCTTATTGTACCATAACCCAACTTATATCATGTATCCATGTTTGTATTATCTATGTAGCCTACTTGAGGTTATGGAGACTGTATTGTGTATGACTATTTTGTAACAGTTATGTATTGCTTATATATGTACTTTGCGGACATTTACTTTTCTTTAATGTTATTCTTTTGGTTATTGTATAGTGGGTTGGTGGAACATGTCTATGGTTGAATGTTAGCCTAATGTGGACAAGTGACTTACATTTAGTTAACCGGTGCGCAACGGTACAGACTAATCTGTAAGGCACGAGTTAACAGGAGGGGAAGCTACAGTTCTAGCATGTTCCCAGTTGATTTTGTTTTATGTTCTTTACCTTAGCATATTTGTCTTCCACGCCAGAGTTATTTATCTTTTTACTCACTTCCGCCGTCGCGTACGGCTCCGTGATCAACCGTGTTCCGGAGGTTCTCCCTCCTAACGGAACTCGGGGCATCACAATATACCAGAGCAATGTAGTCGACTGCATTACTATTCTGGGAGTCGACTACTTCATGTAGTCGACTACAAGCTCACTGGGGGAGTCGACTACCTTGAGAAAATATAGCCGTTGGAGATTTCTTACAAGACTAGTTTTTTGCTGTAACCACCTTCAACCACCTCAAACGGCCATATTGTTTCCCAAACTATATATAGGACTTCTAAAACACTTTTTGGTCTCTCTTGCTAGCTTTGAACATCATCTATTGGCAAAAATCATATTAGAGAGTTTTATTTGAAAATATCCAAATCTTCACTTGATCAAATCATTATTTATTGATCTATCATTCTTGATTAAACTTGATAACCTCTAGTGTGAGCTTAATTTGTAATCTTCATACACTTGAGTGTTGTTGTACTTTGGTGTTTGCCACCATAAATTTATTCTTGAAACATTAAGAGAGGTTTATTTCTTAGATAAGCAAGAGGTTGTTCTTGTGTTGAGTGTTGTAAGATAGCAACATTTGTAGAGTGTGAACACTTGTAGAGGTTTGATCTTCACCGGGAAGAATATCGGTATTAGTGAAAATTCTCGGAGAACTATCCGAGCGCTGAAGTAGGGGCTAACAAGTCGAACCGTGTGAACAAAAAGTCTTCGACTACTATCAGTTTAATCTTTATATCTCTTGCTCTATTATAAATTGCTATATTTTCTTTGTGCTTGGAATTACTTTGGTGTTCTACTTGATTGCTTGACATAGACATTAAATAATTTTTAAAACGATTTTAAAAATCCGATTTCGTTTTTAAAAACCCTATTCACCCCCTCTAAGATATTTTCCGACCTACAATATTAATCTAATTTACTTATTATAATAAGAAAATTAATATTACATAAAAAATAAAAATTGCAAACTAATCTAAAAAAAATAAAAATAAAAACTAATTCCTAAGATAAATGGATGAAATTCCAAATCCTCCTCTGCTTCGAATTGGATCTGCTACAGAGAACCCTCCACAGACTCGAAACGTGAATTTTTTTTCATCTTCCTCATCTTCCATGGCTTCTTTGAATGAAAAACTACAAAAAGGGAAAAAATGTTAAACACAAGAAGTTTTAAAGATAAATGTAATGTCAATGCTTAAGCAAAAAAAAAAAAAAATACTTGATCAAAATATTGAAAGTAGCAAAGCAAGTTGGGAGCCGAATATGGGGGTTTAGGTTCGGTTGTTTGCGTTGGAAGTGAGAAAATTTGGGTTTTGGTGTTGTGTATGTATATATTATAAATTTTATGTAATGAGGCCACCAAACCCCCTAATTTTGTAGTTATAACACCACACACTTTACATTTTGATTATCCTTATAAAAGAAAAAGTTTATTTTAAATTTGTGGTTGCATGGCTATAATTTAGGGGGCTATTATTTACCCCCCCCCCCCCCTCCCAATTTTTGTCACTAACACCACCATTGTCACAAACACCCCCCCCCCCCCTCATGTCAATTTTTAGTCACAAACACGCACCACCCAATTTTCACCCAATTAAAAGTTAATACAAACATTAATTAAAATTAAAACTACTTAACATTGAAAAGGAAGAATCCATTCGTAGCTCTGACCTTCGTAACTCTCCCGACCATCTCTCACATTCGTAGCTCTCACCCGTGTAGCTGTCTCGCTCGTCTCTCACCTGCGTAGACCGCACCGAAGGCCAGCCATCAATGACCGATAAAAACCTTCTCCCACCTTTGCGACTGTTATTTTTGGTATGTGCTCATCTCCTCTCTCCCACTCTTTATATTTGATTTAGGGCTTTTTTAGTTGTGTATTGATGTAATAGCTGACAAACACTAGATTTAACTAAAATCCCAAACCAATTAAACAAGACAGCATTTTGGAATAAAACTTCTTCCAGCTAGCAATTATATTAAGTATATTAAGTTGTATGGGTAAAGTTGGAGTTTAGAGACGATGCTATCCCGAATGGCAGAACTGCAGAAGGGGATAGTGGGTTGCTGAGATGGAATTGGAAAAACTGAGGGTAGTGACCGCCAGTGACATAATAAATAGCGTTACATTGAATGTTTATTAAATCAGTGTCGTTTGATTTTTGTAGAGGTAATGAGTAAAGGGTGTAGATTTTGTCGACTCTACATTTACCACTCTAGAGGAGCTCGATCTGTCCGCAATTACATGGGTTTTGCACTTCAGAGGATTTAGACTATTTGGGTTTTTTTGAAGTCACCCCTAGACCTCGTAGTTGGGATAACTGGGTTGATGGGCTACCAGCGAAGGATTTTGATACAGTTGCCTCGACCCTAGATGCACTAGGACAAGACTTGTTATCATGCCTCTTACGCATTGACCCCGCTTTGAGGTTGATGGCAGAGCAAGCGGTCAAGCATCCATATATGTTGACGGCATAGGAGGTGCATAAGCATCCATATTGATCGTTCTTTTTCCTATGTTGTACCATGGATTCTTTTAAAACTCTGGAGCAGATTACTAGTGGAATTCGTCCAACTTTTTCTAGCTTTCTCCTTTTTTTATTGTGTTTCTTTACTTTCATGATGGATTTTCTTTCAGTAATGATAATATACTATGCTGAATAAGATGATTCTCTAGCAAATTAAAAAAAAAGTATATTAAGTTGTACCCTTTATAGAAGGATTCCCCAGAAACAGTTATTTCTTCAAGTGTAAACTTAACAAACCATGTTGTAGTCTGTTCTAAAACTTCACTACAATAGGATGCATCCAAAAAATATTATACACATCAATTCAAGATTGTTTTAGCTGTGCAAATTGATAAAGCTTAGTTAGAAGCTTCCAGTTATGTAATAAAGATTAATTATTAACTTCAGAGTGGCCATTAGCATTCGTAATAAAAGATAATTTTTTAGTTGCGATTGTAAAATAGCTGATGTAATAAACAACTAGGCAAGGGGGTGGTACATATCATTCTTACTTAAACAACATTAGCCACTCTTGTTTTATATTAGAAAATGATATATTAGAAAAATGATATATAGCCCAAAAGTTCGAATTTAAAAGTTTGCAAGCTGTTTGAACTATGCATCTCTACTAAAATCTCTTAGACATAAAATAACATATTACATTATTAAGTCATATTACATTTATGTTTATCATATATAAGTCTGTTCACATATATTCCAATTTTATTAATGTTAAACTTCTTTGTTTTAGGCATGACTCGGAATAGACGAATGACTGCTTCTAAGAGACAAAGAAAAACCATACAATACGTTCGCAAAGGGAAAGGAAAAGCTACACCGATTGAATTAGCAATTCTTGTTCATGATTCTTTGTCGTATACCCCTGGTTACTCACCAAGTCAAACCCAAACGGAGCACCAAGCCGAATAAGTGGTTCCGGAGGCCCCCGTACATGATGTAGGTGAAGGGTCCAGCATTGCCTCTAAAGAAGATGACGGCGGGCCAGTGGACAAACGTGTTTTGACAACGTTTAAGGATCATATTGCATATGCTATTCGAAATGGAGAATTGGTATTTATTTACTTAATCAATATTCTAGTTTTTATATAATCTAAGCATTCAATTATTACTCTCTATAAACATGTATATAATTGTTGCTAATTATTTGAATTAATGCAGGAAGGAACAAGGAAATTATACACGAGTTCTTGCTGGCCAAAGTTTAAGTCTTGGGATTTGAGTAAGGAGGTTGATGCAGTGCAAATTCGAGTAAAAAATAAAGGTTTATCACCATTGATAGATCACAACTACCGTTGCTTCGACTAAGTTGCTATTTCTGTATTTGTTGAGTAATGGCAACCCGACACGAACACATTTCATCTCCCATTCGTTGAGATGATGATCACGCTGGATGACGTGAGAACCATCCTTGGTGTTAGGGTCGATGGATCTTGTTTTAGTTTCGAGGAGGGATTAAAAGACATAGGTGAAAATATAACGATTAACGTAGTGGCAAGTAGTTTGGGTGTTACAAAGGAGAATGTGAGTAAGGAATGTGATAAAGCCTTTGCAGTGAGGCTAGATTGGATTAAGTTAGTGTATAAGGGTCGAGCTATAAGTGATTCGACGGAGGAAGAGTTAGATCAATGTGTTAGGGGATATCTTCTATACTTGCTGGGATGTGTCATTTTCCCGGATAAGACAAAAACGAAGGTGTTTGTTTACTACTTAGGGGCCTTGAAAGATATGAAGAAGGTGGGTGAAATAGCATGGGGAAAAGCCATTCTAGCACATATGTACCAGCAGTTGGAACTTGCTTTGAGATCCGGAGTGAAGTTGATAAGTGGATGTTTGACTCTTGTAGTGGTACATTACTAGTCTTATTCTCTCAATTGTGTATCTTATCGATTGTTTATTAATTGTTATGTTTGGTATTGTTATGAATATAGGCTGGGATATTTGAGCACTTCAGTGCTTGCCTACACCCGATTTCCAACATTGTGTACAAGGAGATGTTACCACGGATGTGTAAATGGAAAGCTTAACAATGTAGTGGTGATACATGCACGGCCATTGTATCCTTACGGGAGATACTGGATGACTTAATTGAAATAGAAGTAAGTTTTTAATTTAAGATGTAACTTTTGCTTTATTTAGGGTGATATTATTTACACTCCTCAATTTTGTCACAAACACCACCATTTATAATTTGATAAAACTCATTTTTCAACACCCCACTTTTTGTCACAAACACCCTCTCACTTAACCATTACTTAACTTATTTATCCAATACATAAAACATTAACCTGTCTATTTATTAATTTTTTAATAAACCTGATGCGGACAAGACTAGCACATAATCAAGCATGTGGATTGAAGCATACATATGCCCAAAATCAAGTTTTCATGGGTCCGATTACAAGAGCTCGTGCAAGAAAATTCAAAGAAGATCGTATTTTAATTATTTTTAAATTATAGGACTTGTTTATTATTTTATTATTCAATTAGGATTAGGAATGTTTTCCTTATTCAATTAGAATTATTTTAAGAATATTTCCTTAGTCAAATATGATATTCAATTAGGAATATTTAGTCAATTAGGATTGTTTTACTTTTCTTATTGTATTAGGATTACTAATTCTTTTCTACACCCTATTTAAAGGGGGTGATTGTATTATTTTATTAGAGAGCTATGGATATTATAAAATTGTGTGAGCGTTTCTCCTTTGTTCTTTTAGAACATGTTGAACAAATCCGGTTTGTCCGTAATGTTCATTCGACTTATCAATTGATTCACCATCATCAATTGTGGCGCCATTCGCGTATACCAAGGTTCTCATCTCTATAGATGTTGGGTCGCGGTGTCCATCAATCAATCTATCATTATATACCAAGGTTCTTGCTTCTTTATAAGCAACAACTCGCGGTACCATTCAAATCTAATTGTAGAAATAGTCCAAAGTTTATTAATTTGCTACAGTTTTCGTGTGTATCTGTGTCGGGGTTCGCATATAACCAATTCGTTGTGTTTGCGGGTTTCATGCGATATCACTGTAGGTCGTATTAAAACCAATCAAATATTAACCCAAATATTAAACATATATCTCCTATTTCCCCCCATTACAATCACATTTCATTACTTCAAGTAAAAGGATAGAGAGAGAAGAAACTCACTTCTTTATCATTTGAGCTCTC
This sequence comes from Lonicera japonica, assembly GCA_021464415.1. Classification (NCBI taxonomy): domain Eukaryota; kingdom Viridiplantae; phylum Streptophyta; class Magnoliopsida; order Dipsacales; family Caprifoliaceae; genus Lonicera; species Lonicera japonica. The sequence continues at coordinate 94,445 of JAKCWG010000109.1, forward strand.
AAAAAATCAAGATATCACAATCAAATCGAAGCACAACATTATTGGTCCGGGAAGTTTGAAGGTAGATTATGAATAAACAAGAAGCAATGTTCATGAGAATAGTGAGAGAAGAAGTAAAAAAAAGTTGGTGATGAAATTTCACTCCAAAATGAAGCCAAAGATGTATTATAATTGTTATTATTGGTGTATTAATGTGTATTAGCTTTCATACATCATTCTACAACATTCAAATTGAAACAAAGATGTAATCCCCAGAACAGAGTATAAAATGGGTTCTGTCCAGACTTGACTCGCTTTTATATAAGGAGAGTAATCTAATTACAACTCTATTTAATAAGGCGAGTGTGTATAGACACACTCACCCCATGTGAGACGAGTGTGTGTTATTAGGCGAGTTACTTACAACATATTCACCTAATGTGGGGTGAGCGTGTGTGAATCCTCACCTGTCATTAGGTGAGTCTAATTTAGAAATACTCCAGTACACTCTGCACTCCATTGCCTTATATTAGGTGAGTCACTTGCAACACATTCACCTAATGTGGGGTAAGTATGTATGAATCCACTCACCTGTCATTAGGTGAGGGACGAGTGGGAGAAGGTGAGAGAATCTTCTTCTCTTTCAATGTTAATCAATGTTAAGTAATTTTATTTTTAATTAAGGTTTGTATTAACTTTTAATTGGGTGGTGGGTGTTGTGACTAAAATTAGAATGAAGAGGGTGTTTGTGACAATGGTGGTGTTAGTGACATAAATGGGGGGTGTAAATAATAGCCCCCTTTATTTATTATATATTATCTGTTACCAATTAATCTCCCATTTACTCAACATGTCTGTTGGGATCCGTACAAGGGATAACAGAGATGTCCACCACTGCACGAGGTTTCTTTCTATACTGGGTTAATCATATCATTCGATGTCATCAAGCCTTATTATCCAAAGTGGGTTTTAAGGTAATTTGGACGAATACAAATGATTCCAACGATGCCAGTGAATCGCTGGCAACAAGATAATTGGCGCAATCATCTATTGAGAACGAGCAATTGAGTTCTGTACTTGCCAAGTTTCCTTGGGAATGTGATCCCAAGTACATGAAGTGGTTCATGAAGATCACACATCCATACACACAACCTTTGGAGCAAAGAACTACAGTGAGAAGGATGCGAGGAACGCAAGAGGTTGTACAATCTAAGTTGGTAAGGATCAACCATTTCTAACAAAGTCATATACTTTTATATTGTTTGATGTTTATGTTTAAGTACTAATGGTATAATTCGTGTTAAGCAGCAAGCAGCGGTTGATGTTGCATTATCACTGGTAGAGGGAGTTATCTGTTGACTTGAAAGTCACTAATCTTATTTTGATAATAACAATAAAGTTAATCATGTGTAATTTAACTTAGTTAATGTTTTAAGTTATAGCCACAATAAATTGATTATACGTGGACTTAACCGAAAAGCCGGAATTAAGATCATTCACCTACAAAGTATTGCTCAATCAATGTCTCACACCTCACACACAACTTCAATGGGATTTCTATGAAGTACAATGAGCCAAGGAAGAAAAGAAATGAAGAAACAAACAAAGCCTCGAAGACTCGTTATTGTATACTTAAGTGAGTGCTTTAAGTTTTCTATGTAAAGATTCATAATTGATCATCATAAAAGCTCATACTATATTCTAACAAATTAGATTGATCAAATTAAAGGTTAAATCAGAATCCTATCAAAAACCTTCTTTTGGAGAAAAACCGTTTTTGAAATAAATTCATTTTAAATTCTGACGACTTCATTTCCGAGCTCTTTACATTTTAGAAGTCTTAGAAACTCATATTTAAGTATCTTCAAGCTTCAAAATTGATTTTTGAGCTAATTTGCAAAAGTTTGAAAAATGAGATTTTTGGTCATTCTGGCAGCAAACCAATGGGGACCATCAGTCGACTGATGGGCTTTGCTCAGTCGACTGATGGCCACTCAGTCGACTGATGAGCCTTGCTCAGTCAACTGATGACCCAGAAAACTAGCCGTTGCAGTTCAGTTTTTTACCATTTTGGGCACCAAACTTTTACCAACTCCCTCCAAACGGCCATATGTTATCCTAGACTATATATACACCATCTTAGACTCATTTAAACATACTTGAATCATTTCTACACTATTCTCTTCATCTACATTCAATATTCAAAGATTCAAGAACATTTATCTTGATCAATCATATATATTTTGAGCTAGAAATTGTTGATCAAATTTTGATATGATCCGGTCTAGCTTCAATTTCTATTCAACCATGGTGGTTTGTGGCATTCTAAATGATGATCCATACCTGATGAATTACAAGGATAGAGCATGGAAATTCAAAATGAATTCTATAGAATTTCAAGACTTCTATATTATTTCCTTAATTATTTAGGAGTTTATTTTAGTAGTCTTATTTTATTATTCAATTAGGAATTAGATTAGTAGTTTCCTTTTTGAATAAGTTTTCTTATTATTTATTATTATTTTCCTTATTGTGTTAGGATTATTCTAGAAGTTATTTTCCTTTTCTAAGTAGGAATTAGTTTCCTTTTGAATTAGGATTCTAGCTTTGTTTCTCCTATTTAAAGGAGGCACATTATTGTTTTATTAATTAAGTTTTGATGATTAATTAAATTGAGAGCTTTCTCTTTGTGTTCTTTAAGAGCATGTTGAACATGTTGAATTGAATAAATTCAATTGTTCTTGACTTATCAATCTAGCAATCACACTAGATTGTGGCGTCATTCATTATACCGAGGTTCGCGCTTCTTTAAGCGTTGGGTTGAGGTTCCATCTTCCATCTTTTCGACGTATTCCAAGGTTCTTGCTACGTTTGTAGTTCAAGGGTTGAGGATCCATTAGCCTGGCTAGGAAAGACGATCCGGGTTCGCGTCATTGGTATCAGAGGAGACTTTTCTATCCAGGTTTTCTATCTTAGTTTCTTGTTCTTTCAATTTCGTAGTAGATTCTTGAAATCATAGGCCTTCATTCTTGTTAATCTTATTCAAAAAATTGTGTTAGGGTTTATAGATTCTGAAAAAAAAAACAGAATTTCGGTGAACAATGCCGATGAACAGTAATCGGTGAACAGTGGCATGAACAGTATGCTATGAACAGTGACGCGTGAATAGTAATCGCATGAACAATGACGCGTGAATAGTGATTTCTGAAAAAAAAAAAAACAGAATTTCTAACTTGCTTAAAAAAAAAAAATTGGATTATTTTGTTTATGGTGAGTTGTTTAGAATTAAAATATATCAAAGTTTGAATGTTGAAAAGAAATCCTATGTTTTTTTTATGCTTCATGGAATAGGGTTTTGATTGCTATGAACTCTTGCGCTATTATTGAAATTGAAGATTCTCATTGAACCTTAGAAAATTTCGAATCATAATCAATCGTTTGGGTTTGTTGATCCTTGTTGCATCTTCATTCTAGTTGGGTTCTTATTTTGTGTTCCATATAAATCTATTTTGCTTGGGAAATCTAGAAGCCATAGGATATTTGATTTGCGTTAATTAAAGATTTGATTGTTGCCTATCGTTTGGAAATCTGCTTGCATTATTCTAGCAATTTTAGAAATTCGTTTGGCTCATTAATATTGCTAGAATTTGGTTTCTTTAGTCCTTGGTATTACATTGTTGAACGCGTCTAAATCTAATTGATTGGGTGTGCGATTGGTTGTTGAGGACTTGTGATATTCATATTATTCAACTTGTTTTGAAGTTCCAAAGAGAAAATTGTGAGTATATATCAATATTTTGAATGACAAACACGAGCGGTAAAAGAAGAGTGACATCAATCGAGCGAAACACGAAAGGGAGTGTGGTGAGAATTATCTTTCTTGAACTAATCCTTATTTTGGCAGCGCAAGAATGTCTTATTTTAATTTTAAGCAAAGTTGGTGTGATGAGGAGTTGGATAGTGCGCGATTAAGAAATTTAGAAATTATATGGCGCAGGTGGTTAAATGAAACTCCTAATGGGGAAAAGAGAAAACAAATTTGGGTAGTAGCACGAAAAAGGCTTCCTTGTTTGATAATGAGGATTGTCTTAAGTTTAACGAATTGTTTACCCAAACCTATGAGCAATTTAAGAAGAGGGGAAGTTTTGTGCCAAACCAAATTGAAGAGCAAGCCATAGAAGGTGAATTACTAGCTGAATGTGGTGACCCAAGCATGCGAGCAAATATATTTCGAACTAGATGCCTCGTGCAAGAGAAGGTGTGTAGTTTGATAATTGATGGGGGAGTTTACTCAAACTTTGCTAGCACAATAATGATTGAGAAGTTGAAACTGCTACTTTTAAGCACCCGTGTCCTTATAAGTTGCAATGGCTGAATGGTAATGGAGTGATAAGGGTGAACGAGCAAGTGCTTATTTCTCTTAGCATTGGGAAGTACAAGGATGAAGTTTTATGCGATGTGGTTCCAATTAAAGCCGGCACATGATTTTGGGTCGACAATGGCAGCTTGATAGGCAAGCCAATTACAATGGCGTTTCCAATAAGTACTCTTTCAAGATGAATGAGAGAACCGTTACTCTTGTTCCATTGCCACCAAAGCAAGCTCATGAAGATCAAATGAAGTTACAAAAGGAGAGTGATAAAAAAAGAGAGAGTGAACAAAAGCAAGAAAAGAGTAGTAAGGCTAGTGAGGAAAGGAAAGAGAGTAATGAGGCTACTGAGGAAAAGAAAGAGTATGAAACGAAAATAAAAGAGAATGAGGTAAAAGAGAGAGAAAAAGAAAATTCAGTGATCTTTAGTGAGAATGAGTTTGAAAAGACTTGAGTGAAGTGAGGGAGATTGAGGCAAAACAGAGTGAATCGGAGGGAGACTTTTCAAATACTAAACATTTTAATCCTGTTTTGCCTATATATTTTGTGTCTTATTTGGAGGGCGTTGGAGATCAACACCAAGGAAAAGTTGAGTTGGAACATAGACAGCAAGCTTTAGAGCAAGGTGTTGATGAACTTGAATTGGAAAGTTGTTGCCCAAAGAAGCTTATGGAATTCAAACTGAGCGTGGATTGTTTGAATGGGTAACTAACTCTGTGAATTTGAATAATGCTTTTGTGAGTTTAAATAATCAAAATTTTGAGCCATTCTTGGAAAAATTGTTTTGAAAGGCTTTGATCATTGGAATATCACATTGTCATGTAACAATAGTAGTTTGAATTGTTACTTATCGATTAGTTGGAATAATCAATTGCTTATGATGAATTTTGATGCGCTAATCGCTAACCTCAAGAAGTGCACTCTTGGCCGAATAGAGACTATGTTTCTTTGCTTTTATGAGAGTGTTGTAGGTAAGCTGGATTTAGCGGGGGAGTTGAACAGCATGGTAGCACAGAGAGTGAAAGAAATTGGAGATTAGTTACGGAGGAGATCAAGGATTTCCAAGGCAGCCATGGAAGCGAGGAAGATCTTTGCAATGGGAAGAGAAGAGATTCTAGCCAAAGAACCGGAGTTGGAAGTTGATGAAGTGGAGCATGTAGACTTCATTGGTGTGGACAAGTATGATTCCAGCCGAATTATCAGCCGGG
>JAKCWG010000729.1:0-104021 GCA_021464415.1 Lonicera japonica
TTTGATTTGTTTCTTCGAATTGATCTTCACTTAAAACTTTTTCTTTGAAGCTTTGCATGTAGTCTTTTGATCCTTTGTGCTTCATGATTTGCATTGAGAGATTTGATCTTCCTTGTCTTATCCAATGATCGAAAAGTGAAAGTGTGATCCTTGTCATATTTTTCTTGTCTTGTCCAATGATCGAATAGTGAAAGAGTGATCCTTGTCTTGTTTAATGATCAAATAGTGAAAGAGTGATCCTTGTCTTGTCCAATGATCAAATAGTGAAAGAGTGATCCTTATCATATTTTTCTTAAATTTTTCAAGTAAATGAACTATATACTTATATCAAGAAACATGTTAAATTACACATGATTGATTTATTATTATTATCAAAATAAGATTAAGACCTTAGGTTAACAATCTCTCCCTTTTTGATGATGACAATAAATTAATGTGTGTTAACAATAACAAGCATAAATAGCATATAAATGTAAATAAATAATATGCTCCCCCTCAATTTATGCAAAAATGACAATTAAAAAGTATTACAAACATTTGAGATAGTTTCAAAACCAAAATTAATATATATATATATATATATATATGTATTTTTAAATAAACCTTTCAAAAGTACGAATGTAAAAAAAATTTAAAGTCAGTTTAAAGCATTTAAAATCTTACCACAACATTTAAAGTCAGTAAAAAAAATCTTACCACAACATCAACATCATACACACATTTTCTCCCCTTATGGCAACATCAAAAAGGGATCTAGACCATGCGAGGGCGTCGAATTCTAGATACACGCGGGGGGCGCTGTATATTTTAACTTTTTAAGAAGACAGCTTTTTGTTTTCGGGATTCTTTCAGTGCTAGATGCCTCTTATCCCCTCTTTCTTGTTATATCCCTCGAGATCCATTTTTTCTTTTAGTTTTTATAGGGGGTACCCATGAGTAAGGAAAAGTAAATCACAAGTACACCGAACACCTTTCGTTGTACAGGTTCTTCTTGTGCTGCTTGCTCTTATAGACGCAAGGGATGTCAGGCATGATGTGAATATGCACAAATTTTTCAGAATGTGATTAGTCGTCATGATTATCGCACAATCTTCACTGTTTTTGGGGTAAAGAGTGTTGCAAATATTTTATAAAATATTCTCGAACATTAATATCTTGAGACTCTTAATTCATTTCTTTTTGAAGCTAAGGCGAGAGTCGAGAATCCCAGTAAATATTATACTGCGCTCACTGTTTCTCTTGAACATAAAGTATAAGAGTTACAATCACGGGTGACAGCGTTAGAGGCTTTGCAATCATGGGTGATAGCGTTAGAGGCTCAATTAGGAGAGTCTTCTAGCGCTAACCCATGCTTTTCTTTTACTTCTCTTAGAAGTTCTTCAGGACTCTTATCGTTAGCAGAAAATGTTGCACCGGATATTAATCCGATTGCCGAAAATCTTTCAAAACATGAGGTTCTTCCAATCGATGCTAATTTGTTGGCATCTTTTTCATCTGGAGGATTTTTAGGGCTCCTCATGTCGGCAGAAGAAGCTGCACCTGAAATTCTTTCAACTACCGGAAATCTTTCAGACCATAGTGCTTTTCTAACTGATGTGGGTTTGCCGGCATATCCGACTCTATCAAATTACCAAACTGCTTTGGAATGTTATTTATCTCAATTTTCTCAAAGTAGTGTTGTTGCAAAGGTTGCCGAGCTAATGAGTCCTGATTGGACATCTCTATTAGATATGAAGTATAATTTTGTTGATTTTTCTTCTTATAGTCTCGATGCTGTTTTGAATTTTGATGCTGACGATCTTCAGACTCTTTTCCTTTATTTTATTTAAATGACAGATAATGATTTTTAGACTGCAAAATTATTGTTAGTTACAATAACATGCAAAATGAAGACTTGTATTGTTTACCAAGTTAACAAACGTCACAAATTTTATCTTTAACAAATTTAATTTTAGGCAATCCTTTAACTAATTCCTTTTTAGATAATTTGTGAATTAAATTCATATTAGCATGACCTAATTTTCTATGCCATAACCAAAAAACAACATTCAACATGGATAAAACATTTAACATCTTATTGAAACAAATTATCAAGTTCAAGAGTATATACGTTATTAGATTTATAAGTAACAAACAAGATAGAATTATCACTAACATTTTTAACACTGCAACATTCGGATTTAAAAATAATTTCATAACATTTATCACACAATTGACTAATACTAAACAAGTTATGTTTTAAACCGTCAACAAGTAAAACATTATCAATATAAGAAGATTTATTAACAACTTTACCTATACCAGTGATTTTGCCTTTGGCGTTATCTCCAAATGTGACGTTGCCTCCAAATGTGACGTTGCCTCCTTGTTTAGGAGTGAGACTCAATAAATTTCTCTTTTCTCCCGTCATGTGTTTCGAGCATCCACTATCCAAGAACTACTTTGTTTTGCTAGCTTTTGCTCTCATGCAAACCTACACCAAAATCTTAAGTAACTTCTCTTTTGGTACCCAAAATAAGTTGGGTCCTTTGGGGTTAGCATACATAGTGGTTCCTTTAGAAATTCAAGCAAGTTTGTTCTTAGCAAAATTCTTTTCTTTGTAATAACAAGAATGTGCATTATAAGTGTTTCTTTCACAAAATAAACAAAGATTAGTGGGATTATGCGGTGTGTATGTTTTGACGAAATTTTTGTAATCATTTTAGTTATGGATTTGATTGTAACCCAAAACCGACTTTATCAAAGACATATATTTGTACTCCCAATAGTTTATCCAAGTTATTTTCTTCATTTGTGAACTTAGTTAGACTATTAGTTAAATCCTTTACTTTTTCTTTCAAATCCTCATTTTCTAGTGCAAGTAAGTTTGAAGTCTCTTTTTCTTTTCTCTTTTTCAAATAGTTGATTTCCTTTTTAAAATCAATGTTTTCCTTTTCTAAAGTTTCACATTTGGCAGAAGTAGTGAAATTTTCTTTCTTGAGATTTGTATATATTTTTGAGAGAATTTCAAATTTAATATGTAATTCTTCAAATATGATATATAGTTCATCATATTCATTATGTACACTTTCATTATCATCAAAATTATCACTAAATGAGCTATAATTATAATTTACCTCATATTCTTTTACCATAAGACAAAGGTTGGCCGTTTTTTCATCACTAGAATCGGCATCCGATTCTCCTTTTTCGGAATCACTCTATGTTCCTTTTAGTGCATGCTTCATTTGTTTGAATATTTTATCTCGTTTGTCCCTTTTCTTCTTCTTTTTAAATGGACAATTTGGCTTGATATGACCAGGTTCATGGCAATGATAGCACTTTTTGATTTTATCATTTTCTCCTCTTTGTTGATTTGATCGATTATTATTTCTTTTAGAGGATGATGGATATTTATTATTCTTTCCTTGAGAATTTTTCTTCTTAGCTAGAAATTTTATAAATTTTCTAGATAAAAGCGCCATGTCTTCATCACCATCCATTGATACATCATTATCTTCATGTTGAATAGTTTTGAGAGCTAAAGTTTTCTTTGATTTTGTATCCGCTTCTTCTTCTCTTTGAAGTTCCTTCTTATGAGTTTTTAGAGATTCCAAAAGCTCGTCCATGCTGAGTGTTTTAAGATTCTTTTCTTCTTGAATCGCCGTCACTTTCGGTCGCTACTACTTTGGAAGAATCCTAAGAATTTTTCTTATCTTATCTTCATTAGAATAAACTTTTCCAAGAAGATCCAAATCATTAGTAATAATAGAAAATCTACTATACATGAAAACAAGAGATTCATTAGGCTCCATTTTAAATAGTTCATAATCATGAATAAGCATATTTATGTTATCATCTTTAACTTGAGTGGTTCCTTCGTAGGTAACCTCAAGTTTATCCCAAATTTGTTTGGCCGTTTTGGAACTAAAAATTTTGTTATATTCATCCATACTTAAAGCACAATTTAAATCATTTAAGAATCTAGCATTATATTGAATTTTTTTAATATCATTTTCATTATACTCGGACATTTTCTTAGGAACTATTTTTTCACTATCATCTCTTTTGGTTATTTCATATGGTCCTTCAAGTATAACTCTCCATTGTTCAAAATTACTGGATTGTAAAAATATACCAATTCTACTTTTTCAATAACTATAATTTTTACCACCAAATAGGGGTGGTGTAGAGGTGGAGAGACCTTCGAAAAAACATGTTCCTTGATATATAGACATGAACGTAAACTTTAAGATTATTAAATTAAAATAAGAGTACAACCTCTGATACCAATTGTTAGTCAAAAAACAACCCTAGAGGGGGGTGAATAGGGTTTTAAAAAAATTTAATGCGAAATTAAAACGTTTTAAAATATTTAAGCAAATCAACTTAGCTAAGCAACAATATCAAGGAAATAAACAATTTCAAGTAATCAATCCCAAGACAAGCAAATAAGCAATCTCAAAATACAAGCAATAATATAAAAATAAAAAGAGAGCCTGAGTTTAGAAATATTAAACCAATTTGAAGCTCAAGACTTTTTGTACTCACGATTCGATTTCCTAAACCATACGTTCGCGCTCGGTTAGTTCCCCGAAAATTTTCACTATTCAATCTTCTTCGGGTGAAGATCGAACCTCAATACAAATGTTGCTATGCACACAACACTCACAATGTAGCTATACCCACTATACTTCTCACAAGATATGCTCTCTTGCTCTACAAAGAGACAAACTCTTATTTGAAATGAAAAATGAATTATTTGTGGTGATACACACTAATACAATAACTCTCAAGTGTATTTGAAGATTACAAATGAAGTTCACACTAGAATTATCAAGATTGATAAAAAAATATATAGCTTAAAAGATGAAAGATTGATCAAAATGTATTTTTGAATCTTTGTATATTTGAATATATGAATAATAGAGTATTAGAATGATTCAAGGTATATTAAAACATGTCTAGGACCTCATATATATAGCTTGAAAAATCATATGGCCTTTGGGGGTGATTAAGAAAAGTTTTAGGTCAAAAGTATACATTTTCAAATTTTTCAATAACTAGTTTTGACAAAAAATTCAAATTTGTTTTGATAATTTCTCCGAATCTGACCGTTGGATCATGCTGAAATTTTAGTCAAAGGTGCTAAGAGATGTTGTCTAACTACTGTAAAAATTTTAAAATGATCAAAATTTGAGAAAGCCTCCATCATACCGTTAGATCAAAAATGTGCCAAAACTGAGCGAATAAAAATATTTTTGCAATTTACCAATTTTGCTCCAAATACAATTCTAATGATTTGTGAACCTCAGAGATATGTTTCTAAGATACCTATTTTTATTAGAGATTAAAATATGATCATTTAAAATTAATATGAATTTATTTTAAAACTCGGTCTTTGTAAAATGATATTTTTCAAAGAAATTCAATTTCAAACTTGTTTGAATCAATCTTTAAAAGATGCATAAATGCGTTTGAGTTATAAGGATTTGATCAATAATGTAACTTTACATAAATCTTAAGCACTCTCTCAATTACTGAATTAATGAGTCTTCGAATGCTTTGATTTGTTTTTTCGAATTAATCTTCACTTGAAACTTTTTCTTAGAAGCTTTTCATATAGTCTTTTGATCATTTGTGCTTCATGATTTGCATTGAGAGATTTGATCTTCCATATCTTGTCCAATGACCGAATAGTGAAAGAGTGGTCATTGTCATGTTTTTCTTGTCTTGTTCAATGATCGAACAGTGAAAAAGTGATCATTGTCTTGTCCAATGATCGAATAGTGAAAGAGTGATTCTTGTCATATTTTTCTTAAATTTTCCAAGTAAATGAACTATATACTTATATCAAGAAACATGTTAAATTACACTTGATTGATTTATTGTTATTATCAAAATAAGATTAAGACCTTAGGTCAACAATACAAAGTCAAATATTTTTTTAAATAATGGGTTAGTTCTTAAATTATTCAGAATAACAAAATAAGTTACTAAGGCCATTTTTAATGGTGTTTTTCTATAAATTCAGTTATATCCCATGTATCAGGGTATTTTAGTATATTTTTATGTCCATTTGGCAATACATTTGTGGTGATAGAAAAACTTCTCTAATTATATCATCTCTATCTTACTTTTTCTATCTACCCTATTTTAAAAAAAAAAATTAATTAGCTAAGGTATTGTGCGGTCCATTTAATTATTTCCCTGTAGAATATAAAATTTTTATAACCATTTTTACATATAAAAATTGTGTGATATAAATGTTCTTTGTGACTCACTTGATAAGTCTCATAGAAAAGCATGTAGAAACTCTCATTAAAAAGAGTTTGCCTATAACTAAAAATGATCGATGGAGATGGCCTAAATAAATATAAAAATATGAATATTATTTGGGTCCCTATTCAATTGGCTTACACCCTTATAAATGTCTCGTAAATAAAAGAATGATAAAACAAGCTCACTTTATATGTCAAATGAAAATGCATAAACAAAATTAGGTCATTTGGGTTTTGGGTACCACTAATTTATCGACATTGGGCTTCGGGTACCAAAGTTTATGATAGTTGGACTTTGGGTACCATTTTGCAATATTTAGTGAGTCAAACAATGTTGACTGTTAACTTAATTTTTTTGTGACTAAAATACCCTTTATTATGAACACCCCCAAATGCAACAACACCATGTATTTTGATATTCTTTCTCCAGAAACTCAACCCCATATCTCCCTAAATGCAATAAACAAAGCATGACCAAAAACTCAACAACACCAAATGCAATAAACTCAACTCATCTCTCTCTCTTTCTCATGACAGTTTACATTGATATATCGCAATGCATCACAGAGGAGCTTCATATATCTTTTTTCTCTAATTAGTATTACAATTGTATGATTTTGAGGTATGCATTTTGAAATATGAAAAGAAGGTGTGGAATTATGTGTTGGAGTTCTGGGGGATAGTTTTAAGAGTTAGGTTTTTTTTCCTTTCTAAATTAGGGCTAGAATAGAGAACAAAGCTATGAAGAATCGGTCGAATCGTTTGCCAATATCGGACCCTCTTGATAACTGGGTGGAAGGGTCTTAAACAGTGGATTTTGTGTGCGACTGTGGGGTGAATTTTGACGATGAATGTGTTATATGGGTGCCCACCAGGTGTTCGTGTTATGTCAATGGTGAGAAATTGTTTGCTGGTGATAAATTATTTGCTTGTAATAAATATAAGAGTAGTGGGAATGATAACAAAGAGATCAAGGTTGCACAGTTATTGGTTGAGTTACCTACCGAGACAATCAATAACAAATAGCAAAAGAATCAAAATTTGAAAAAGGCTAGTATTGACAATACAATATGCACAATTCTTTGAAAAAAATAGTATGATGTGTAGATATATATATATATATATATATGGGGATGAGATAGAGAGATGAAAGGGAGGGGAAAATGGGGAGTGAAGAATAGGACCTGCACGAGCGGTGCCGGTGCCCACGTCGACCCCGAGGAAGATAGAGTGAAGAAGGGGACGGGAAGTGGTGGTGGTGGTGGTCATTTCCATGGAGAATGATCGAGTTAAAAGGTTAATGGTCCTGGTGGTCTTGTTGTTTGTGGTGATGGTGGCTAAGAGTGGTGTTGTATCCGACCGAGCTCTTACATTTTCTTTCTAATTTCTCTCTGATTATTGTTAATCTTTCTTGCTAATTAACAAAAGTTTTCTTTATTTTGAGATTAATCGGATGTTAACTCTTACCTCTAAGGGTATTTTAGTCACAAAAAATTAAGTTAACAATCAACGATGTTTGAGTCACGGAATAGTGCAAAATGGCACCCAAAGTCCAATTATCATAAACTTTTGTACCCGAAATCCAATTTCAATAAATTAGTGGTACCCAAAATCCAAATGACCCAATAAAATTTGATTGAAAAGAGCTTTTACGAATTTACATTTTTATTACTAAAAGTTGGAAATGGCTTAAATGAATGTGAATAAATTATTTGCGTGGGTCCCCTATAAAGGTCAAGTAAAAGAATGGCAAGACAAGACTACAAGAGATGGACCAAAAACGACATTAATGTAAAGATGAAGATGACAAAATTGCCGGACGGACCCCGAATATTAAAAAAAATAAAAAAGAAAGAAAGAAAGAAATGGGTAACAAGGCCGGAGTGTGACTGCAAAGATTCCCGTGTGGGCCGGTCGGATCAGATCATCCACCAAAGCTTCTCAGCCGGACTGACCCAATACAACCTCTCTTTCTTTTGGACTTTTTTTTTCTTTTCTTTTTTGTAACAAATAAATAAATATTATACAAAGAAAGAAAGAAATATTGTTTTGGTTGGTCTGGTCTGGTGTTGTCCCTAATCTTTCAATCAAAATCTCAAATTGGCTTCATTATTATCAATTTATCGTTACTACTACTACTAAGGGACAGGGAGTGGTGTTGTTATGTTAAAGTCAATTAGCAGCAGCGATCATCTTCATAAAAATAATAATCAGGCTTCAGATTTCCGGATTTCTTCGTCTTTTTTTTATTTATTTAATTTTGAATAAATAAGAATAGTAAATTTTAGCCCCCTTTGATTTCCCCCTCCCCTCTCGTCAAACCCATCAAAAGAAACAAGTGTCGAAAGAGAAGATACGATCTTTTCTTTCTTTGTGGGAGGAGGAGGTTTTTCAGCTGACGTTCATCAATTCAGTCAATCAAGGTCCGAATTTCAGACTTTTTGTTGTTTGGCCGCGGTTTCTTCTTCGAAGCAGCAGCTCAGAGTTTCGAGGGTCGCTTAATTTTTATAGATCTGGAGGTATTTTTTTTTATTTTATTTTTTATTGACAGAATCATATATATGGATGTTTGTATATATATGCCTACTATGTATTTACATATGCACATGCTCAACTTCTTCGAAGACGTTGTTGCATTGGTTAGTTCAGTTCAGTCCAGCTCTTGGAATTGAATTTCTTTTCAACATTTTGTTGGTGGGTGGGTTTCTTTTTTACTTTCACAACTCACAGCCCCCCAAGTGTTGCTAACCATTAGAAGAGGGAAACATGTGCAGCGTTAGCCCTTAGGTGTGTCTCAGATAGAGAGAGATAGAATTATATGTCAATTCCTTTGGCATTTGTCAAGTAATGAAATCTAACTTATGGTTATGATTTCGTAATTTGTAGATCAAACCAAGAGCTTAGGTTGAATTCTTCCCTTTGATGCGGGTGGGTCAAAGGTTACTGCTTGTGTAGTTGTGTTCCCTGTAGTAGTAGTAGTAGTAGTAGTAGTAGTAGTAGACAAAGTCACTAATATGAAACATTAATTGGTACATAGAAGACTGGAGAGCTCCATTCTGCTTACGTCAATATTGGTTGATGGGTGGGTGGGGGGCCCCTTCTCTGCTGGCGCTGATACTTCTAGATACAAAGTCCCAAATGTGAGAGACTCAACCAGTACTATTTGATTAAGTCCAATCCTTGAGGATGACGGTGTGATGGAGGGAAAGACATTTTTATATCGGTGAGCACTTTCCATAATAACCATTGTTGATTTCAAATGTCAGCTTGTTGGGTTAAGCAAGAGATTAGTTACAATTTTCAAGTTGAAGAATTCATTTAGAAAAAGATA
This sequence comes from Lonicera japonica, assembly GCA_021464415.1. NCBI lineage: Eukaryota > Viridiplantae > Streptophyta > Magnoliopsida > Dipsacales > Caprifoliaceae > Lonicera > Lonicera japonica. Next base: position 9,592 of record JAKCWG010000729.1, read on the forward strand.
GAGAATAAAGCAGCATGTGCAGCTTGAGGTGAGACAATTCAGGATAGTGATACTAACGCAACTTAAGGCCTTCATCGCTGAACTGAGGCTCGCTGATAATCAATCATTATTATTCTGGAAATTATATTCTGCCAATTATATGATCATAATTGAAATATATAGGAGGGTGGGTAGAATGGGCTGATGAGACATTTTTGCTGAAAGGGAGTTTGATTACCTGGTCATATCCCAGTAGATAGTCATACGCAGTAGATAGTCTGATTATGACGTGTGATGATCAAACAAATGGGCAGGTGTATCAGGTTGTATCTCAGCTTTCTTTAGCTTAATCACTTGTTTGAGTAGCTGTAGGATATCCAGGTAGCTAAAGAACTACCTGGGCAAATGGATGTGGTGCCTTTGTGTCATGCTTACTGGGAACGTTGTTATAGCCTGTTATTTGGAAACCCACGTTCTTAAGGTTTCTTGTAATTGTTAATTGGATTCTACACTTGATACTATGTTTTTGTTTATTTGTTATATACCCATCAAGCTTTTGTTTTAGACAGTATTCTTATTTTACACTTCATACCAATTATCGAATTCTTAGTACGTATTCATTAATGGGTTTAATGACCTTTGTCAAACACTAAAACCATGTGCGATGCATGCGCACAGAAACTAGTGATATAAACAGGCAAATGCATGTAACCTTGTCCATCTATAAACATGTCTCTCCGTGTCCAATCTTATTATATGCATACTTCACATGCTCTGCCTTTTTTTAATATAATTTGAAACAATCAGCAGCCATATGGCTGTCATTGACTGAGTCTTGAACTGCTCCTCCACTAGCCACGTTTACATGTTGCTCAAATGGACCACCTTTGTCCCCCGTACCAGTTATGATCAGGCACACCGTTTAAGGTCTCCTGTTGACCACTAAATATACTTCACTTGCTCATATTCTTCTTCCTCATTTGTGTTCTGTGCTTGCCTATTCTCAGTTAATGGCCCTTCAAGCGATCTTTATTCTCTACTTATTTTTTTGTCTTTTGTGTTTTACCTTTTTTTGGTAAAGAAATTCCTTACTAGTGTGAACGAAACACAAGGGGGAAAGAGTTGAACCTAAGTCCTTCAGAGATTGAAGGTTTTGTAACATGTTATATCATCGTTTTGCTTAAGTTGTTCGATAATGGGCCAACAATGTTTAGCATGTTGTAAGTAAGATAAACTTCATCTTGGAAGGCACTAAATTCCAGGTGAGCTTGGGGAAACCATGGCTTGACTTGGATCGACTCGTTTACACCCGTAGCTATGAAATGCTCTTGAATCAAATCTTTCGATCAATAGTAGCTATTAACTAATGCTAGTCACAGTAACTGTTATCACAAACGTTTATGAGTTGGTAGTATAGTGTCAAATTTGGACAGAAGTACTTGGTTTTATGCCAATTGAACAAGTGTACTGGATGCAACAAACCAAAGCATGAGGTATTTTAAGGAATATGATGTTCTATATATATTTTTTTCTTTATCAAGTGTAACCCTGGTACACTTGGCTTGATGCCTTGTCTTCTGCCCATAAAGTAGAAATTTTAGGACTTTAAGAGGTTAGATGTAAAAGCATGACATCTGGATGTGGGGTTCCGAACACTTACCAGGTGTTACTTTAGTTTTCTTAAGATGTTTGGAAGCTTCTTTGCACTTCAATTAATATCTTAACATCATTCCTCCTGAATTTGTCTTATTAGTTTTGGGGTGGATCATCAAGATAACTAGTAAATTTGTCCTATGAGTTGGAATTGGTATGGCATCCTAAGTGTTCCAATAAATATATTACACGCACACATGTGACATATCTTAGTTTTGTTTCTCATTTTTGTCCCCTCAAGGATGTGTCTTGTGTGATACAATCTAATACAAAAACTGGTTAAATTTGCTTCAAGATGATGTTGCCATCCATAAACCCTTCAATTAAGGAGTGGAGACAATGTTAGCCTTTGGGCTATGGAATATATTGTGGACTTATAATTAAGGTTTGGCTCTTTCTTTTCACGCAGTCCTATCACTTATTTTCTAGATGCACATGTTAGTTATGATTAAGACATCCAATGTTTTCTATATGTCTGAATGACTCTGGTTTCATGTTTATAGATTAATGACGAATGTATCAACCAAACAGCGTTCCTAGTTCTTCTAGTCTAGTAAACAACAACGGAATAGGACACGGTCAGCAGTCAAATTGTGGTGGAAGCACAATGGAGTCTATGAGCGGAGGTGACAGTATGAACAACAATGCCAGTCTTGCATCAAAGCAACGGCTGCGTTGGACGCACGAGCTTCACGAACGATTTGTTGATGCTGTCGCGCAACTGGGTGGACCAGATAGTGAGTTTTCTTATCTTTGCCTGGCTAACTTGAGTTTGCTTGCTGGCGCTTTCTCTCCATCTCCCAAAGTTTGAGGGAGAAAAATGGAAAGGCAGAGATAATTTGATCTTTTCCTCTTGCGTTACATATCTTTCTATAACGTTCTTGTCATTTGTCACAATCCAGAACTTTGTACCATGAATCAGAGAGTGACAGTGTTCAGTACTTCAGTTGCTCTAAGACAATTTAAATAAATGAAAGATAAGAAGAGTTTCGTCTATACAGCTATACCTTGACGCTCCTGTACAAATTGAATTATTAATCTGCACTTCATAAATTTGTAGAACTTTTATGGTTCTTGATGTTTTAGCATTAATACCTCAGTGTTATAAAAATTTATTGTTGGGTAAATTGGGTGAGGTTATTTGTGTAAAATATTGAGAGTTGGAAGTTAGAAAAATTCCTCAGAAATGAATTTTTCATCTAGAATTTATGAAAGATGAAAAATATTGAGAAGTTCTTTTAGGTGGGGTATAACCATGGAAGTTTCGTAACTGTAGTTTCTCCCTTTTCCAGGGGCCACTCCCAAAGGTGTTCTCAGAGTCATGGGTGTTCAGGGCCTAACAATTTACCATGTTAAAAGCCATTTGCAGGTATACACAAACATGAACGCACACACGTATTATATGTAATGTATATCCGCAAAATCTTTCCATTCTTTGAATCTTTCCTCATTAGTGACTTCCATTAACTCTGCTACAAATCCAGAAATACCGGCTTGCCAAGTACCTTCCCGATGCCTCATCTGATGGTAGGTGTATCCTATTTTCTCTGTACTTCCATTTAGAATGGACTAGCTTTCAGCACGTGCATTGCACGTGGTTATTAATGAGTATTTTATTTTAGAATTACAAATCAAATAAAAAAAAAAAAAAATACTTTCATCTCTCATCTTTGTAACTTCTATATCAAAGAATGAACTATAATAATAGATCGAAAGACAATAAAAAAAATTTGGTTTGACAAATAGTGATCTTGATGTAGACTCCTCTTTGCAACATATCTATCAAAGAACTAACTATAATAATAAATTGAACGACAATAAACAAAAACTTGTTTGACATATAGTGATCTTAAATAAAGAAAAAGAATAGTGATAACCTCATATAACTTGAAAACAACAATTGAGGAGAGATTGAAAACTCTCGATAATGCAATTGTGAAAAAGCTTGTTAAATAAACAATGTGATATTATACTCATTGTAGACTTTGATTATAATGTGGACTCTTATTAGTTAATCAATAAGAAGTCTCTATCAATGTAAACTTTGATTACAATGTGGACTCTATAACTTTAATAAATAATGTAATATTATACTTAATGTAGATTTTGATAATGTGGACTCTCTAAGTTTAATAAATAATGCAATATTATACTCAATGCAAACTTTGATTAGAACATGGACTTTTATTAGTTAAATAACAAGAAGTTTCTATCAATGTAAACTTTGATTCTAATTTGGACTTTTATAAGTTAAATAAATAAATAATAAGAAGTCTAATTATCTTAGGTTGATATATAATTATAAAATCAAGGGACATATTTGACAGTACAAAAAAGGGAAAAACATTTACATTTATTCGTACTTTTATATATAGTATTATTATTATTATTATTATTATTATTGAGATCACTATCGTTTTTTTAGAAAATTTGAATTGATATATTTCTTATATTGAGCAATGTTCTCTCAATATATTTTAGAAATACCATTTTGCTGATACTTGGTATTAACTTCTTAATGCAAGGGAAAAAATCTGACAAGAAAGAATCTGGGGATATGCTTTCCAGTTTGGATGGCTCATCGTAAGTAAATTTGTGCCTCATTTACTTTGTGTGAAATACCCAATATGTTCTAGTAACTGAGCCTCAAATGCATACTGTAGAACAGATATAAACATGCAGCACGTGCAGGATAGTAAAATTGTTGAAAAGGTCCTGCCCCAGTAAATCAGGGTTCAGAAACTAAATTTTATACAGTTCCATTCGGGACCCTTTATGAAATGGTCTAAAAAGGTCCTAAAGAACTGAACTCACATGCTTTGGTTAAGATCTTTTTGATGAACGTGGCTTAATTTTATAAATTGTTAACATATATATGTTCTGAGAAAGACTTCTTTTTTTAATGTTAGTGGTGGAATGCAAATTACTGAAGCACTCAAGTTGCAGATGGAGGTGCAAAAGAGACTGCACGAGCAATTGGAGGTATGTTTTTCTTTGCAATTTTTTTTTATCCTTTTGAGTAAAGTTGTCTTCATTGGATCTTTGCTGCCCGTTATTTATCTCTTTATCGATGGAAATACATTAGTACACCAAGGAGGAACTCAGTTTGTCCGTGTTTTTTTATTTTTAAATTTATTTATTTCTTTTGAAGGTTCTGTCAGTAGGTTTAAGTATCATGTATACATGATAATACGTAAAGTAGTAGTTTGTGAGAGAGAATATGAGCATTTCAAGTGTTCAGAACATTACATGCTTCTGAAATTGGTACTTTATATTTCTTAATATTGGATATGGATATGTCACGGAAGCATTAGAGAGCATCCGTGAAGTATCAGTATAAAAGACGCAGTATCATCATATAGGCCTATGTATCTTTTGGTTCATGACTAAATAAATCCTTAAAAATAAAAAAATAAAAAACACAGGTACAAAGACAGCTGCAGTTGCGGATAGAAGCTCAAGGCAAGTACTTGAAGAAGATAATTGAAGAGCAACAGCGACTCAGTGGAGTGCTTTCAGACGCACCTGGCTCAGGCTCAGGCTTGGCGGACAAGTGTCCTTTAATTGACGAAAGCAACAAGACTTCTACTGACCCACCAACCCCGGCTCCAACTTCTGAGGGTCCAGACAAGCCAGCAGCACCTCCCAAAACCAGGGCCCTATCCCTTGATGAATCCTCCTTCTCTTCTCACCACGAGCCTTTGACTCCAGATTCTTTTTCTGGTGCTGAGGAGGAGAGCCAAAATGTGGAAAGGTCGGTAAAGAAGCAGCGAGTATGTAAACCAGAAATGTTGCTCACACACCAGATACTGGAGTCAAGCTTAAGCCCACCACCCCCATACCAGCAGCAGCAGCATCATCAACCACATACACTTTTCCTGTCCAGAGAGCAATTTGATCATCATTCATCAATTGCCAATGGAGATCAGCTGTTGGAAAAAGTGTCTGGTACCATTCCGTAAATGTTATTTGCATTTCAGGCCTCCCACTTAATTGATTGCCCCTTGTATCCATGTGTACTGTACTGTAATGCACCTACTTAGTTTCCGTTCATTTTAGAAGATGCCATGGGAGAGTATTTAGATTCGAGACAACTTTTGTCTAATGAATTTTACTGACTCCTTTGTGATACTTGAGGAAGTTCAATTCCGTTCAAAGATGGTGAATTTCTTAATTTATTGTACCGGTTAGTAGCATTAGCGTAGTGCAATAGTATCTAAATGATAGAGCCGATTACTGGTAGTTAAGGATCTTCCATGATGATTGATGGTAGTACTGACATTTCTCTGTATTAGATTTATGCCAAGATTAGCCTTATTTGTAGTGATGCCAAGAAATTTGGACGGGAATTTATTTTCATGCACCCCTGAAGTCTTGCTCGATTAAACCTTGTGTCGTCTATTTCCTTTGACATGCTAGTTAAATAAAGCTACATTTAAGACTAGAAGACTCCAGGAAACAAAATTTTGCAACTTGTCCAATCTTATTTGAGGAGTGGCTAATGATGGACTGGGAATAACCCATCTTCTAACCGTTGGCACCACCGCCATAAAGTAAATGACTTTAAATAGCTGGCTAGGATGATTAACATTGAAATCAAATCAATCAAAATATCCCGCAGTGGGTTAAGTAGTTGAAATTGGAACAAAAAGAGCACGAGGGAGTGAATCCAACGTTCATTGTGAAGTTCTTCTGGTGACATTATCTAAATTATGGACCTGGTTCTTTTTTAAAGTTATACACCATATATATATATATATATATATTCATTCAGGAGGAAGGGAGGGAGTAATTGTACAAAAATGTTGCACATTTTATAATGGCAAATCATTATTTCAAGGTTAGTTCGAACCAAAAATCTTGAAATTTGAAAAAGGCAATCTTGATATACCAACGTAGTCTTAACCCTATTTTCTCCAACATTTTTTTCCGTACCTGAAAAAGATAATACATTGTCTTAAATTAAGAATCCATTTTAGAAGTCAACATATTACGAAACATTTTGAGTTTTGCACTTTTGCTAGAGGTTCTTTTTCAGGGACGGAGTGGGGTTCATGCCCTAAAGCACAGCTGAAAATGCCTTTGGAAAAGGTACTTCGCTTTGTTTACACGAACAAAATTACTAAGCTAGTACGCCACACAAGTTTAAAGAGTACTAAGGTGGTGCTCGTATATTGAATTGATCTCTCTCAAACGTGTACACACATTGAGAGAGAGAGGGGGGGGGGGAGAGTCATCTAACACAGTATGTTCATAAATCACATGCAACATTTACAAATGGTGCCTAAAATTGTGTCACAAAAACAATGCTCGCATATTTGGTGGGGAAGCACCGACAGGAAAAAAAGAAAGAAAAAATAATTGATGATTACAAAGCATGAAAAATTGATTACAGTCAAGAAAATGGAAAAAAATACAGCTAGAGTCGATCACTTTTCCCTATTATGGTACAAAAGGCTCAGTGTCAGGATGAGCGATTTCTCCTATGGTTAATACGTTTGAGAATGCAAAGACGCAGACGTTGACTAATGGCCTCTAATTTCTCGCGTCGCCTCGGTTTCTTTTTCGCAACTGTTGGACCCTTCTCCTTCTTCTCTTTTGGTGAGTTTGTGGGCTGAATGTTCCAAAGAGGTGTTGCAAGCACCTTTAGAGTCCTCTAGAATTGGATTAAAATCATAAGAAGTTTCTCATCAAGACTAACAAAAGATAATTAGATCTGCAAAGCAAGATCAATGAATGTATAATGTCATTCCAAGCTAATATATCATCGTGCACTAATCCCTACCTCATCTGCCCAAATCAAGTGTCATTTATGTGACTTTCACACATTTTAAGAAACCACGAATTTCATGTAACTAATGGCCAAGAATAAAACTTGCTATCCTGAGATTTGGCATGGTGATCATGTCCAAAAAGGAAACATTAGTCTTGATTTGGGCCATCCCGAAAAAGAGAATGCACAACTCTTAATTCGGGATAGAGGGAGTGATATCAATTCAATTTAGCCTATGAGCAATTACACAAGGTTAAGGTTTGGACCAGAATACCTAGCTTAGATTCATTTAAAGACCAAAGCCTGTGTTTGCACTAATACATCGTCAAATCAAAAGGATACAAATCAAAAACAATTGAAAGAAAAATAATTTTTGCTCACAAAACAAGTTTCATCACACAAACTCCATTAAATTTGGCCCCCAATGCAAGCAGGCATCTTCATGTAACTGCTGCCATTCAATAATCTTGCTACCATATAATTCGAAGTTCCAACCCTTGAACCTCCCAAGAGATTAAAAAAAGAAGGTAAATCTTCCACGACCGAAATCTAGGCCTAGGTACAAAGTCTAAGAGCATGCAAATTATCTAACCCAACCTAATTTTTCCGAGTAATTACAGCCCAAATCCGTTCTGCAAAGCAATCTGGACAGTAGAATTCAGCTCAAGGCAGCCAAGGTTTTTTTTTAAAACTTCTCTGTCCAAACCATAATTTACCACCCCAACTGCGCAAAGATGTGTGTGCATGTGCATGTGCATGTGTGTGTGTGAGAGAGAAAGACCTGATGGCTATTATCTGCTGAAGGCTCATCATTATCACTGCCTAAAGAGGAGCATCTTCCCCAACTCTCCCTGTTTGAGCTTGTAAATGAGCAACATTCATCAATTTGGCCATTTGGTTTGTCCTGAGACGATCAGAGCCGGTGAACTTCATTAATGCATTGTCAGAAGAAGGGGGAAAATATTTCATGGTTCAGGGAGTGAACTGTAACTAACACCATCCGCTTTCATATTGGAAATTCAACCTCTTTTAATTATAGGTCATGGAACTTCATATTTATATAAGTTTTTACGAATATTTGAACTTTAATTCACCTGGAATTGCGTTGTGTCATCACCATCATCTTCATTAGCCACTGCATTCTGCACTCACAGAAAACCATTCAGAATAGAATATTATGTAGCAAACTAGCACTAGTACAGTAAAAAGAAACAGGGTAACCAAAATGATAAGGAAAGATTCACAGAATTACACTAGTAACTGGTGCAATGTCAGGAAGAGAATCACCAACAGACTTTGTGGTTGAAATGCTTGGTGGGGCAGATGACGAGCTCCCCACATCAGTACCCACAGTTTGAAGACCAGCTATTATCTCATACAACAGACTCTTAAAAACAAAAACAAGGTCAATTTCAGCATGCAAAAGGAACCGAACATCATTGTTAAAGCCTATATGCAGATTTAAAGTCTTTTGCCAGCCGCCAAGTAGCTGTATATGCATTGCGAGTGATAATGCTATAATTGCACCAAATTTAATAAAATCCACCGGTTGCAGATAAAATGAGAAATTGCAGATTCACCTCACCATACCAACCAAGCAGGTTAAGCAAGCAACGACTGAAAAGATAGATATATATATCATTATTTTATTTTGTTAAGGAAATCTCTAGGCCTTAATAAGCGGGGTCTAGAGAAAAATGTCATAAAAATAAAGGTGGATTTGAAAAGCCCAAATCTAAATGGAAGGTCATAATATTTCAAAATGGTCTAACCTGTTTAATTTGTTATGGTCCCATAAATCCATAATAACTGACATTATTGCTGCCTATATCTTTGCGTAGAATTTTAAAACTTCATAGGAGCAAGCATAATATCTTTAGCTGACACAAAGTACAAGAGATGAAATTCAACTAAAATTAAGCAATCAATTCAAAATATTAAAATAAACCAGCAGAAGTTTCTTTGAGCTTAGGGAACAAAAGGAAAAATGAATCTTATCATAAAGCTAAATATGCTAAGAAATATTGTGTAGTCCTTCAAAGGCAGCAGTCGGTAAGATAAGCCGATGTATCTAAGAACACCATACTGCAGCCATCTGAGAATGAGCTCATTGAGGAAGAGGGGGTTGTATTCTCAAATTAAGTTTTTCATGAACTGTTACATACTCTGTCAAAACTCAAAAGCAACAGTTGACTCCCACAATGATAAAAGAACGAAACAAAAATCACCTCATCCATACCAGCACCGCTTTTGAGGTCCCCCAAATCATAATATTTATCAACTTTATTAGGATGTGCTGACGAAACTTGAGGAGGTCGAAGGATGTTGTAGAAGAAAATGGAAACTGAGTCGTAATAAAATTGCGGTCGAGAGGAGTTGTGATCACCATCAAATTTTATAACATTTTTATCACCCTGTACGGAATCAGAAAAATTATTAACTCCTCCAAAGGTTATGAAATAAGCATAAGATCTTCAGAATGATTTAATACCGCATAGGACTTAGAGATGAGATCTGAGTGACGGGGTTGGATAAACTTGTCATCATTGGCATGACCAAATAAAGCAGGAATAAATGTTTTGGGCCCAACCTGCAGGTGTAACAGAAAACTGAATGTTACATGATAATGGATTGTGGGATACTGTGCTGGAGTAATGTACGAGGGAATTCAGCTTATTATCTAACCATTAACTTTCTTTGTCCTTATTGTATGATCAAAACTATATACCCATCTATTAAGTTCACAATAAAAATTGTCTTCCGGTAACATTAAGAAATTTGCATTGATTCAAGAATAGAAAGTCCAAACCCATCATATTTCAGTAATCATCAAACTATAGTACAACACACCTGTATACAATTAAGGTCCATAATATCAAATTTTGCCTTCTTCTGAATTACTCGCCTCATGTACTGCACTGCCACCTTAACCTGAATAAAGGAACAAAAACAATTCTTGCTGTAACACTACTCAAAACAATCAATATGCTTTCCAGAACTAATTGTATCCCTTTCTTTCTTCTGCAAAACAAATATAGAGATATTGCATGTCTATAGGACACTTGCCTCACTTGTTCATGCTATGCATGTCACAATAATCATGATAGTCAATTACTTCAGCGGTTCAAGCAGAAATTGCATGCGCGATCACGACCAGTTGGTCGTATGGAATGGAAACAGACATGAGAGATTTCAAGACATCAGATCAAGATTGTTTCGAGATTTTCTACCATTTGGGATGCGCAAGGGAGATCAATCTATTGCCTGGACCGTGAATCATCATATTATAATGCACATATGGGAAGATATGGAAATAATCACGAAGTACGAAAAGGCTTGAGAGATGAGATCAAGGGGGTTGGAGGTTTTCTACAAAACATGGATGACAAAGTAATCATGCAGCAATAGTTGATGCCACAGTTCCTCAGTAGGTTTTTCCTCTTTTCTGAGGAGGGATTTGCTGGTTTTATGCCTCCCAGCCAGCAGCATGTGCAGCTTCAATTCTGGCAGTTTCAGTGCACTACTGGCAGCTACAGCAGTGCCAATTTTTGCTGTAGTTTGGCTTGATGGCTTTTCTGCTGCCCTTCTTCCTTGTATTTTGCACAGTTTTTGCTGTTAATTTTCTTGCTTTTTTCTGTTTTTTGGCCATCATGTTTAGGCTCTCTTTTCTTTCTTTTGGGCCTCCTGTTAGGCCTTGCCTTCCTTTTTTGAATTGCCTTGTGGACTTTTTGGTTTTTTCCCTTAGTCCATTATGCAATTTAGGCATATTTCTTGTGTTTTTTGGGTCTTGGGGATGGCCTTGTTGTATCCCCCTCTTGTAATTCTTTTTTTGGTTTTTTATGCTATTACTCTTGTGCCCATGATTGGGCATAGAGGACTTCAAAAAAAAAAAATCATGCAAATGAACATTGAAATATTATTGTAGTTCAAAACGCAAGAATGGTTTTCATTAATGAAATTGTTGACCGTGTGAAGGAAAAACTAAGCTTTGTATGGGCGCCTGCATCTTGTCTAGTTCTTGCCGAGAGCTCTCTTTTCTTTTCAAAACTATAGTCAAGGACTTGACTGTTATATTACTAACAGATGTAAAATTGCTCTTGTTGGGACCTTGTTCTTTACATCTATAGGTTCTATCATTTGCACTTAGGGCCCACTTTAGCATAAACTTTGAGTTACTTAGGAAACCATTGTCGGTGCCAATATGGAAAAAAAGGACACAGTATATATCCTAGTTTTTGCGCATGTGCGTTGCATGTGTTTTTAGTGTTTGACAAAGGTCATTAAAACCCGTTACGACTATGTACTAAGAATTGGATTATTAGTATTAAGTGTAAACTAAAAATTGCGTGTCCAAAACAAAAGCTTGATAGGTATATAACAGAAACAAAAACATAATATCAAGTGTAAAATCAAATTAATAATTATAAGAAGTCACAAAATCGGTCTACTGCAGAAAGACATTGTAGATACATCATACATGATAAAAATTTGTCACACTGAATTCATTTGGTACAAGGGTGGTCAAGGAGATCTTAATTAGAGACATAAGAGAGTAAAATATTTTTACCAAGTCTTTAGAATTGGTAGATAGTTAATTCTATTAAAAGTAGGTCGGATTATCATGCATAGTAGCAAGCAAGAATAGAGCACTCATATAAATAATAGATTATATAACAGAAAAAAAATACTAAAATGGTTAAAAAAAATCACTTACCCTGATGATGTATAACATGAATGTTTTACCGAACCACAACTACATTATATTTAATTTTTTGGTTTATAGGTTTCAGAATTTTTAGACTAATATAAATTTATAATGTTAAAAGCAATAAAATAAAGTTAAGTTTAAATGTGTTTGGAATACTAATAGTCTAATACTAATACAAAAGTATATGGAGTCATAGTGCATTTTTCAATGTAAATCTTAAAACTATGTGTTTAAAACCAAGTGCCAAATGAAACCTTGTGTTTACAGGGGCATATTTGTCAATATAAAAAAGGGAAATAAAAAACACTTACATTATTCGTACTTCTATATATAATAAGTACAGATATCTTACTTTGGGCAAAGTGCATTAAAATTAAACATAAAAGTGGTTTCAGTTAGTTAGTTACTTATGGAGTCCGGGCCAATACTATAAGGGAGGACAAGGTGTCAATTTATTTGGGCCACAGCCATATGATTTTTGGATCACTCCTTCACGTTTAAGAAAGAGTGTTCAATCTATTGAAATGCAAGTTTTACGTCAATTCATGGCTCAACCTGAAGCAGACGAAATTACGGGAGATAGAGATATTGACATTGTATCCAGAATGTTGTGTTCATGTGCATGAGTTTAAATCTATTTGTACGTATATGCTTTCACACACACATGCAACAGATATAGGGAGGGGCCTACTGTAAATTTAGGAAGCCTGATTTTGTACACATCCACGAGTTCCATCATTAGATCAAACAAGTTTGAGAAGGCACTATCCAACACCATTCCAGCTATAGAAGGGTCTTCTGCTCCATAGAGTAGGCTGCATTACATATTTAGACAAAATCAAATAATCAAATCCTATAAAGAAGTCCTACAATAAGTGATAACATATACAAGACAAATTATTGAATTTAATGTCTCCAGCTGAACATCAAATATATAGTGGTAAGTTTGATCAGCCTGCTGCTATCTTTTCCATGGTTATTCTGTCGGGAGCGAGTATATATAGAAATTTGAACAAAAATGGACCTTTAAGTAACCAGTACAACAATAGTTGGAGAAATACAAGATGGATACCTAGTCACTGCACCCATAGACCGTCCCCAGAGACCTATACGTGATATCTGTAGGTTGCTTCTCAGATAAGAAACCACAACCTTGAGGTCCTCTTTCTGACATACGTATAAAGACAAATTTAACAAACTTCACAGACATCACAACAGAAGGAAATGCTCCCTCTGTTTCAAATTAAGAGTTCAACTTTTGACTTTTTTACCTTTTATGAAACCCCTAATTTCAACTTAATCAATTGTTAAAAATACAACTTATTTTCTATTATGAGTTTTGGTACATTGATTATGTCCGAAAACGGAAATGGGGCTCCAGAAAAGGGGAGTGAAACTCTTCATGTGAGACAGGGAGTCAGGGAGTGACGAAAAGAAAAGAGTAAAGCATGCCTCGTGCCAACCAAGGCTGACATAGTCACCATCAGATAAGCCCGAACCCGAAAAATCAAGAGTGAACACAGTAATATTTGATGGAAGAAGAATTACAGCAGCCTCATTTGAGTCTGCCCTACATCCACTGCAGAGTCCAAAATAACAAAGTTTAGAAATGTCTTCCGCTTTGACCAAAAAGCACTTGTAAAAAAGACTGGTTATTTCTGAAAGTAATATGAGGGATAAAACCCTCATATCAAGCTAGGTTGGAGGACTGCACGACAGAGAATAAAGTTTCTCAAAAATGAGATGTCTGCATTGACCATTACAAACCTATTTCCATGGCAGTATATGACACAAGGAAGAGGAGTGGCATCTGGGAGGGGTGAAGGAACATAATGACTGCACTGCAAGACATGACCTCTTGCATTCCTCAGCTGCAAAATTTAAAATAATACACTCCAGAAAAAATTAGAAAAAATTCTAGAGATGTGCATAGGAGATGTTTTCTAACTGGGGAAGGCATTAAAAGACAAAAGTTTTGGTAACGGATGTCCGTACTTGCCTCCAGGTCTTGTCTTTTGAATTTTCTGCCAGCTAGAGTAAACTCCTTTTCCCATAAGTACTGATCTGGGTTATACTCTGCCCTGTGTATCCAGCATAGAAATTTCAGACAAGATAATACAAAGAAAGATAAGAAAGAAATGCTGTAAGAGCACAAAGATGATGCACGTGATATTATATGATAATGAAATAGTGAGAGAAGATAGAAATACCATAAATAAATAAATAAAAATATGAGCTGAAAGGCATGGGCAAAGAGTATTCGACTTGTACAACAATAATAATGACGAAAAAGTTTAAACAACAAATATAAAAATATCATTATTACTGAGAAAAGAATTAAAATGATGAAACTGAAAAGCAATTTACATTGGTTTAAGTTTTATTCTTTCATAATTTTTTCGATAAGAATCTTATTATGCTTATATGTACAACTATTAAGCTACATTATCTTTGTGAAATATTTAGCAGAAGTAAAGTACTAATTGTCGCTCTCAGCCTCCCAATTCTTGATATTTTTAAAAGGTAACTTATTGTGTGAAAAAGAACATGATGCTTAAACATTAATTATCAAATATATAATGTTGCAATTGAAGTACACATGCAAAATGTATGTCGTCACAACTTCAATACACTACAATCTTACATTGATACATATTGAAGTTTTTTGTCAAAAACAATTCAAAATTCTCAAATAAATGAATTTATTCACGAAATGTCAGGTAAATTTGTTTTTATTATAAAATTAAAAGGTCTTTATGCAAAGACTAGACGATATTACTAAATCACAAAAATTAAAAGTCTTAAGTTTCAGTTGAATAAAATGAACTTAAAAGGACGCAATTTGTCCATGAATACATTAATTATACCACTATTCTAGCTATATACTGTATACTGGGAGAGACATGAACAAAGTTATAGTTAAATTGGAGGTTCGTGAATATCATATCATAGAAGATATCATATCATAGAAGATAAGACTGAGACTAAGACTGAGACTTGGAGGATGTGGAGAGGGAGAGGTAATGAGCATACCTGGGCGGTCTTATGACAAAATTGATAAACTGATCAATCATCCTCTGCAAGGAAAACAAAGAAAAACTTAGAACAACTCCGCCTTACTAGAGTTTGGAGCATCATACCCAAAACCAATTGGCAATTGGTGGAGTAGCACCAATGTATGTATATTATATATATATATATATATGTATATATATTATGGTGCAAGGCCTTGAATCCCGATGTGGGATTTATAATCTAAACAAAAAAGCGGAGTAGAGACAATAAAGGAACAACGTAAATCCCGTTGATAAGCTTGAAGATGAAGTAGTAACCAATGCAACAAGAACAATTATACGAGCGGGCTTAAATTAAATACATAAATAAATTTTTAGAACCTAAAACCCACCATAATTTCAGTGAAAGCACGCCGTAATCATGGAGGAAATGCTAGATCTTCCCGAGAGTACGAGAATGTCCAGCAGAAAGCCTCCCTTGACCTTGACCAAAAATAGGAAAAGGAAAACTTGAATTCATTTCATTCATTGACACCAAATAATATATTTTATTTGCTTTCCAGTTATCTGTAAAGTATCCCATGATTCCCATCCCATGGCCCAGCATTAAACACTTGAAGGCATGGCATTGTATTTCTAAGTATAAGATCCCATTTTCATACGACATTCAGAAAAGCAATCTTCTACTTATATGCGTTTGTGTCATTTAATCTTTTTGCTTTGTTTTGGAAGAAAAAAAAAATATTGATAACAGAAGAAAATCTTTAGGGGAAAAACCTCTGAATTTATTCCTAGGGCATGAGAATGAGATCCTTAAACTCCAACTGCAAAAGGCCAACCCTTTTTTCTACAGAAAGCAGAATCTGTCAATCCTCCAGCTCCTTTCAGTGAAAAACGTGGCTAAAAATTATATATATATATATATATATATACAGACACAACATAACAATTAAGAGCAAAGAAATCTGAGAAATTGTCATAAACAGAAAGAAAAAAAAAAAAAAAGGGGTGAGGAAACAGAAAACATAACCCTAATTACTAATACTAAAATGTTTGGAAAAGCCCAAAATGAAAGTGATTACAATGATGCTCTTCCTGATTCCAGGAGTTTTAGATCTCAAACTCTCACCATTTTGTTTTTTTGCAGCTATAATTAATTAATATACTCGAGACGAGAGTCAACCAAAAATTTACGTTGATGGAAAAAGAGAGAAGGTGGATCTACAGAACAAGAAAGAGACCTACAATGGCTGGTATCTATCTTCCTTGTGCAAATGTGATTTGGCTTTTGCCTCCTTTGATTGAATGAATTATCGTGCGCAAAACGATGGTAGGAGTTTAAATGAATTGCCGAGACATTGGCTGCCCATTATCCCAAAAAAATTACTCTCTTTTTTTATTACAAATTATTAAATAAAAGTAAGAAAGTTATTAAATTTTATTTTTTTTAGTGAGTCGGTGTCTCCGCCCTCAATGAAAATGAAATTATCCCAACGCAAAAATTATGAAGGTGGTGGGGTTGGGTTTGGGTTCATGAGACTACCAGGTTCCAGCTGTAAGTTTTCTTTCTTTTTTCTTTTTCCGTTTTTCGTTCTATTTTTGGAAGGGGAAGGAGGAAAAGGCTCCAACAATATTGCTATTTGGGGTGGGAAGGGGGATTTTGTTTTTTTAAGTGGTGTTTGATAAAAAAATTAAAAATTAAAAATTAAAAGTTAAACTAAAAATTAAAATTGAAAAAATTGTTTGTTTAGTTCTAAAAATTATATTTAAAAAAAATGTTATTTGTTTGAATATAACACATTTACTATGACAATTTTACTTTTATTGTTTTATTTGAATCACATGATTTTAAAATGTAAGAGAATAAAATAAGTATTTTACATTAATTAGAATTAAGTTTTCAGTTTTAAGTTAAAAAGTTACCACTTCAAACTTTCAATTTTAACTGAATAAAATTAAGTTGGCACTTAATTTTTTTTTTTAGCAAACAATTTTAAAACTATTTAAATCTGAAAACTTGAAGTTTTTATATTTAAGTGATATTATCAAACAACACTTTAAGTATAATTTGAGTCATTTAATTTAAAAACTGTTAAGATGATTATTTAAAAGTTTAATGTATATTCCTTATATAAATCATATTTACCAAATTTTATGAAAAAAATTCATCCTTTTAGTTCTCAATTTATACCACAGTAAACAAAATTAGATTGAAGATGTAGTGGAGAAGAGCCGGATCCATGTTACTCGAACAAGGTTTAATTTACATTCAATTTAAAATCAAATATTTTTACCTTTATTGATATTTTTTTCTTAAATTCATCGATTTCGTCATTGGATAAATCATTTTTACTATATCTATTAATCTTGCAAAGTCTTAAATCAATCATATATTTGTAACCATATAATCAGTATGTTTGGTTTTACTTATATTTTTATAAGGTTCATAATTTTATATATAACATGATTATAACTTAACATTTTTGTAACTCCAGTTAATTTAATTACATCTTTGATTTATAATAATTATCTAATATAATAAATAAATTGATGCCCCTTGTGGTTTATCGGGTTACCCCTGAAGTATTTTACCCAATATTTTACCTCCTTAATTTATCACATGTTTGCGTTTAACACCATTCCGTTACTACTCTGTCCAAAAATTAACATAAAATATGCATGTGCTTGTAGGAATGGCAACGGGGTGGTTTTGCCTAAATCCGAAAAACCGAATTATTTTATCCCAAACCGAAACCGCTACGGTTTTTTAAAAAAAAACCAAAACCGCCCCAAATTAATTTACGGTTAACCGAATCCAAACCGCCCCGAATATATAGATTACGGGTTGGTCGACCTGCCCCGACCCGCCCCAAATAACCATTATTTAAAAAAAAAAATTGGACAACAATTTCAAACAAAAGTAGCAATGTAGCATTTTTCAAATATAAAGCAATAGCCAATTAAAGAAACATTAAACTAATTAATTTTCAAACAAATTAATTAATTAAGCATCCATTCTTTAAAAATCACAAATAAGTTCAAATTAAAAGTTCAAATCTTGAAACACAATTAAACTAAAAACCGAAATAAGTATATATATTTTTTATATAAAATAATATTTTTATATTATATATATATATATATATTCGGGGCGGTTTTTAAGAGGAAAAAATCGAAACCGAAACCGAACCCGCATCGGTTTTTTAAAAAAATCCCGAAACCGAATCCGTTTTAAAAAAACCGTTCCAAAACCGCTTCAAATGGATCGGATCGGTTCGATAACCCGGCGGGTTGGTTTTTTTTGGCATCCCTATGTACCTGCACATGGTGAAAAAAATTAACTTTTGTGACTAAATTACCCCCATAATATCTTAGATTAGGATAGGACAAAACAATTCCTACATCAATCTTAGATATTGATCCTGCTGCCAAACACCGTTAAGCCCTGGATTATCTTCTTCATTGCCAAATCCTTGGAACCCATCGCACACTAAAATTCACACTTCCGCTACTATTAACTACGGTCAGCATCTTCTTTCCGATGCTGCCATTGCTTTGTCGCCTCCACCGACTGTCATCGATCACCACAACCACTATTACTTAAAAACCTTTGATTTTGCTCGATCTTCATCTCTCTCGCCTTGACATTCACCCTCAATCACCACAAGATAAAAGAAAATCCTTCAGATTTGTTTTGAGTTTTGATTTTGGATTTATAGGGGATTGGACTTTAGATTTGTTTTGGAACTATGCTTGGATGGTTTCAATTTAGCTACCATATCAAGATCTAAGTTGATTGAAGTAAGAGGGGCAGCTGAAGTTATGCTTGATTTGTATATCATAATCAAATCTAGTTTTATTTTTTTCTTTATTTTTGGTATTAACTAAAAGAAGAGGGCCTGAGCTTGGGATAGGGAAGGGCCGAATTCAATTAAGAAGAAAAATTCAAACAACATCGATACTTTAAGGCCTCGTTTGGTTCACGGATTTTAGTACTCGAAAAAGGAAATTCGTTATTTTCTTTTGTTTGGTAAGCACAAATTCCGGAAACACTTTTCCGAAAGAGGGAAAAGTAGAGGGTAAAATCATTCCTCCTAAAACACATGGGATTGATTTTTTCATGTGATTTTCAAGCATTTATTGCACAAATTTTAGACAATAATACTCTTACTTAAATACTTTTCATGGTTTACCAAACACAAGAAAAGAAATTTGACAGAAAATTTATTTTCCCATCTCCATAGGAAAGATAAGGGAATTGATTTTCTTTCCGTAAACCAAACGAGACCTAATAATAACCAAACAAAGAAGGCCTGGGCATATAAAATTATGAGATATTATATATATATACATATGTATATGTATATGTATGCTCTAATGTTGTTGAAAGAAGAAGAACGGTGGTTCAAGTTGGTGGTGACGGTCAGGGGTTTACAATGGTGGATTAGATGTACCGGTGGAGGAGGAAGAGGTCTAGAAAAACAATTATTTTCTGCATTTTTGTATTTGTCTTTTTAAAATATAAATGTTGATTGTTAGTTTTTCAGTTGTTTTAGTTTTTGGATAAAAATGATTTATTTAAATTATTTTCTTTATAAATTTTATTAAAGTAGGAGAGTTTCCGGGTGTCAAGGCACCACTGATCTATCTTGAAAGGAGATTGTGGTCTTTTAATGCTTTCCGTCAATGGAGTTACACCATCTTACCGGGTCAATAGTTGAAGGGGATTAAATGTCGGATAAAATAGTTGAAGGCGGCTATCCGCAAACCCAATAAACTACAAGGGGGTTTAGAGTAATTTACCCCAATTGATTTAAGCTGTTATGAAACTAAAAATCTGACACACATTTAATGGCGATTGAAAGATATTAATTTTAAAAGAAAAACAAATTAAAGGGAATGATTCTCAGAACATTTGAGATGTGATATAACTCTTTAAATATTTTCTGCGTATAATTTGAATAGCGTCTCAGAGATGCTATACTTGAGAGTTTAAATTTTATTGTCATATTGTGTAGCATTGCTTTCTGAAGAGAAAAAAGAACTGTCTCACAAACTTTTGATATTATGCGAAAAAGCTGAATGTCAAAAGTTTGTTCCGTTAAAACTACGGAGCTTATTTTTTCTTAACTGATCGAAGATGCCAGAAGGATTGCTGCTTGTCTTAACCTGTCCTTCGAACATATCTCTAGGCAAACAAATGCTGCTGCAAATTATGTTGTTAAAGCTGCTGCTGTTGGCTCTCTTCCTATTAATTGGGTTTCTGTTGTCCCTGGTCATCTTGTTTTGCTGCTTGGGAAATTAGCTTGTAGTTAGGTGGTTTCTGTTTTGTGTTAAAAAAAAAAATGCCATATCTATTCTCCCAAGGTTTAGACAAACTGACAGGCATAATTTAAATGGAAGTGTTTACATTGGCTGGCTTTGTGTGGGGTTGAAGTTATTATGCACGTATACTACATTCTTTTTTATTCAAAACTCTAGTCAAGAACACACATACAGTAATAGTACATCGATGGGCAAGAGCCTCAAAATATGAATAAATAGCTGTTCCAACGACAAACCTTTTCCTTCTTAAGAAACAACAAAAGCATCTGATACAGAATGCGAGTGAGAGTAACCAAGGTAGTACAAAATTATACTACCAATTTCTTCTAAATGCAAAATGCTGCGCAGCCACAGCAGCTCTTGCTTGCTCTCTTAACGGCGTCTAAATGCATTGCCGTCACCACCTACTTGTGTCCTGCCCTGTGAATAATGAGTACGGCGACGGACGCTCTCCTCTATCGTGGAGCTTCCACCCTTGTCGGCACCATACACACTTTTATGAGCAGCATCCAAGAAACTCCGGCCACTAGGGTCCGCATGAGTAATTTCCCGAGCATCATCCTCCTCAGCTTTCCTTAGTCTTTTCCATCTTTGCTCTTCATGAACCTCTGCATCCATTTGCATCTCACGCAGCCTAGCTGCTCTCTCTTCTTCAGATAGCTTTTTGGAGGCTGCATTATTCCGACGCTTGTGATGGGATTCAGACTTCTCCTGGTCCCTCCTCCCCATTCCCGGTTGAACAACTCCCCTCCTTTCGGTTGTTGCTGGTGCCTCTGATCGAAGAGCACTACTGCTAGGTGACCGTTCTTTGTACTTCAAATCCCTAACAGAAGAATTCTTCCTTTTCTCTCGAGTATCCCTCCCACTCGATTCATCTTCCGAATATGGAGGAGCTGCTGGTGCTGCTTTGTATGAACGCTCCTCGTTTTTTGAAACTCTGTAATGTCCTTTATTTCTTTCTTCTTCCCCTTTGGTAGAAACATCTTCCGAGTCCAAGTGGTGTTGATGTGATTCGTGCTTTCGATGCCTTGATGATTTCTTTTGGTGATGGTGATGCTTCTCTGGGCGTTCTTTTCCCTTGGAAGGCTTCTCCTTGTGTTTCTTTGCTTCAACCTGCAAAAGCCAATTTGTGTGCAAACAGATTCAGCCAGGCTTCCTAATACATATTAATTAGAGGGTACAAGTAGTCTGGCTGGAATTGTTGCTTCCTAGTAAATTAATTAGAAACTCAAACAAAATTTGACACAGGTATAAACAACAAAATCACGTCATATGCTCTTTTATAGTGTGGTCATTCAGAGATGCAAACATGAGGTTTCATTGGCCCATTCCTTCGGCATCAACAAGCAGCCAATATTTGCAGTTTCTCTGTGTTTGTGTTTTCTTTTCCTTTAAAGCTCTATGTGGTTTTGGTTACAGGATTGATTCTCTGGCTCAAGTAGAACTTCGAATTTGCTCCTAGGAAACCCTTCATACATAGATACGTTACATCTGCCTGATTCTTAGGACTTCAGTCAAAGACTTTACTTTATTTAGGGTTAGTTTTGCAAGGCAATATACAGTTTTGCATAGAGATAAAATTCTAACAAATGTTGATAATAAGAAGGGTTCTTCGGGCTTTGGCCCCCATTATTTATGTCTAGCTATGGGTGCCAAAATTTACAATAATATAGGTTTGGTCCTCATTTTGGACGGTTTCCATCCTTTGACTGGTTTGACCATTAGTTTGATCATTATTTTTGCTAGAAACATGATATAACCCCTTTACTTTACATTCTTTATATATATATTTTCTTTCTTTATATATATATATGATATAATATGTATATAATCTATAATATGGCAAATGAAAAAAAAAATGAAAAGATGAACTTCTGAAAAAGACAATTCAGAAACCAGCCCACTAAAACCACTCACTTCCAAAACCACTGGCCTCCCCCATCTCCACCCCTCCAAACCAACACCTCAAATAACCCTAATAAGAAAGTGTTTGGTAGTTCACGCACATATTTCTTCTATGAACACTTCATAACATGATGATTTTTCTATTCTATGGGGAAGTAAGTTGAGCATTGAATGGTCAAATAACTATCTGCATCAAGGCATAGATATTAACTCTTCTTTTGTGCTTATTATTTTATCATCTACAGTCGGATTCAAGCAATGGTACAAAAACGGGGGCGGCAGTTGTTGGAAGCCAGACCAAATTTGTTCATATTTGTCTGAAAATCAGCCCTGATACTATAGGAGTAAGACGCCTCCAAATGGAGAAACATGATTCATGTAGCTCAGATGACCTGACCTGACCTGACCTGAAGTGATTGGGACAAGGCCTTTTTGCATACGAGTAGATATTGAGTGGATAATCAAACTAGAATAAGTAATTATGCTAACTTGCTAAGATATTGAAAAAAAAGAAGAAGGAAATCTTATCATTATCCATGGGGGCACACTATTCTTAAAACTAAATGAAATTTGGATAATAGCACACATTGTCAAAATACAAACTAAACAGTGTTTTCACAGCCACTAATCTGATTTAGTGCATCAACAAAGAATACTATTTAGAGCTGACTCACCGATTTGCGAATCATGGCCATCTGGACTGGGTTGTTCTTTACACGAGCAAGGGCTTCTTGCTCCCGCTGCCTAATTAAAAGCAAAGGGTCTGAGTGCAATTTCCTCCATGCATCGTTCGCAGATTGAGGTTTCTCTTCAAATAAAGCCCCTGGCTGTTGCTGCTGAGAGCATAATTAATCACATATCAGACACTCAAATACAAAATGCAACTCCATCTATAAATTTTTCATAAGAAACAAAATATCACTAATATGTAAATCTTATATGAAATTATGAATACAGAATCAAGGGAGGTAAAAAGGAGATACATAACCGGCTTTTCCCATTACATTCCCAACCCCCTCTCCCAACCTAATGTAAGACAACGCCAGCCCTTAACAACTTATAGCAGAGAGATGAACTAATCATAATCAAATATATATGCCATGTGAAATGCAAACAAGCAACGATGTCGCAAGGGTTAACATAGCCATTATGATATATTTTTCAATTTGAGAGAGGCCACAAGGAGACAACTATATCAACAAATAGTCAGTAGACTTTGGATTTTCTTTAAACTGGTTTTCTGAAGCCTTGTTCATTTGTTTCCTTCTTATTCTCTCTTTTCAGTTTTTCCTTCTCTCTTCGGACTTTTGCAGTCCATCTTGTGTTTTACTTCAGAAAATTCTTGTTTTGCTTCTATATATACAAGTAGCAATGTGGTGGATACATTCCACCATGGCAGTGCATACCTATTACATGAACAGAAAAATGTAGATTTCACTCAATATATACGATAGGTATTAGACTGCAAAAAAGAAAAAAGAAAAAACAGAAACGGGAACGGGAACGGGAACGGGAATCAAACAAACAATAAGAGTGACTATATACATAACAGAAGACATTATAAATACTTGCATATTCAGCCATAAATATATATATATATATATATATATATACATACATACATAATTACATATATACGGCCAGTATCTCATGTAAATGGTCCGTATGAGGACCAACTTTTGGCTCCAAAATGCATCTCCCAATTATGATCACTTGACAAAATTCATTGCTAAAGATCAAGTCTGTATCCAAGAACCATTGGGAATGTCTTGAGCCTGTATCCACGCTTCATAGGTTTGCACATGACAATTTCCAAAAGCAAGACTGAGAGCATTCATCATCAATCTAGAAGTGCTTGTGCAAACTTATATCTATAAAATAACAAGGGCCAAGCAGTAATAGGAGGCAAGGTCATATACAGTATAAAAGCTTTTGAATTGTAAGAAAATAAGAAAAGGAAGAGTGATGTTCTTCACAGAGAGAAGGGTAGTAAATTAATTGATGTTTGTATTTTCCATTCAGATTCAGATAAATGATAAAAAAGTGACATTTAAGTAGGTCAAATCATCAAATAAATAATATAAAATACCTTGGTAGAAGAGGAGGAGGGTGTGTCTGTGGTGGGATCGGTTTTGGAAGGTAATGATTGGAGTGACTTGAATCCTCCATCAGAAGAAGAATTGCCTCCTCCCTTTCCAACAGCTAGTCCAGAATCGTACAGGAAATCCAACCTCTCCTGCTTGCTGTTGGAACAAATTAAATTATTAGTACGAGAAACAAAACCCTAACCCTAATAATGAATCGGAATTACTTGTGTAAACAATATACAATAAAAAGGAAGAGAGCTTACGGAACGAGACCAGCTTGTTCCTGGAGGAGACGAAACTCGGAGCGCTCTCTTTCCTCATGGATCTGCTTGCGGAGTTCCTCCAACTTCTTCTGTTCGGCTTCGTGTTTCTGCTCCGCTTTCCACACATTTTCTATATTCCTAAGGCTCCCTGTGTGCCATCCCTTCTTGTTTAAAAACTTCAAAGCCATCACACCAAATATTCCACCAATCAACCAACGATCGATCGATATATGTCGAGAAAGAGATATTCGACTTCAATTAACCAAGTACCAACCCCTTCCTTCCCTTACTTTCTTTTCTTCCTAATAATTCAATTCCTTGCTGTATTTTTCTCAGTCCGTTTGGACTTGGATTAGGCAAAACCGCAAAACAAAACAACGCGCTACACGAACCGCCCACATCAAGTTATAAAATCTTTTGAATATATAAATAAATTCGATTATCGCACCAGTTTTTTTTTACGACTTTTCTATTTGACTCTCATTGTTATCAATATAAAATATTTATATATTGGTACTAAAGCTTGACTTATAATTTTGGGAATTTTTTGAGTTTCCCTTTATTATTAATTTAAAATTCAACTTACCCCTCTATTTTATTAATCTTTTAAGTTACCTATCACAATTTAACAGAATGTTAACTCCGTCTCATTTTGTATCTCTTTGACCATTTTGCCCTTACTATTCATTATCTTCCTCCCTTAATGATTATTCAAGAACCCTAATTTCATTTCTTCTCTTCCTAAACACAAAATCCAACAACTTTGTCTCTCTAATTTTCTATTTTTCCTTCTCCATCTCAACCTTCAAGAAACCCATTTCGTAATTATCTGTCATGAATGTAATTGTGGTGAAAAGTGATGATAGATTAGGAATGGTGAGTGTGTATTACATGAAAAATGTGAAGTTATACATGATGTCATCCATGTGTAGTATCATCTATATAATGAGGCTCAAATGGAATTGTAAAGCATGGAAAAAATATATGTGAAAAATTTTCTCTCTCTAGAACTCTGTTTCTCTCTCTAAGTTTTCTCTCTCTCTCTCTAAATTTCTATATCTAAATTCTAAATTCTCCCTTATTAATCTCTAATTCATCCTTTTCAATTATATTCCAATTCTCCCCCTCTCAATAATTCTAAATGTGGATTTGAGAATTATTTAGATCTTAACATTATCTCATACCCAACAACTTTCTCTCTAATTTCATCTCATTTATTCTTTTTCTTAACCTTCAAGAAACCATTTTGTAATTATATCCAAAATTAGTTTTAACTTTCTCTCTCTAAAATTAGTTGATTTAGGGATCTAATTTCAATTCGAATCTTTAAATCTTAAATTTCAAATCTCAAATTTCATTGCTTATCTTTCAATTGCGCCAAGGAGATGATGAATAAATATTACATAAGTGAGAAAGAGTGAGGAAATAGGGGAGAAAGAAAAGAAAGAAAAATGGATTCATCATCATCATTTTTGAAAACAATTTTAGAAATAAGGTGAATAGTGAACCAATTTTTGAAAAAAAAGGTTCATCTTGAAAAAGAAGATGAATAATAAATGGATTTGGATTTGTAAATTGGGTATGAAAATTGGTTTACTAATATAAACAATTTTGGATTTCGAAATTGGGTATAAAAATGGGTTTATTATTGAAAATGGTTTTGGATTCATCTTTGAAGAAAAAGATGAATAGTAAACCCATTTTTGTATTTCACATTTGAAGAAGAAGATAAATAGCAAACAACTTTTGGATTTGTAAATTGGGTTTACTAATATAAATAATTTTGGATTTCGAAATTAGGTTTATTGTTGAAAATTATTTTGGATTTATCTTTGAAGAAGAAGATGAATAGTAAATTCATTTTTTTATTTCACCTTTGAAAAATAAGATGAATAGTAAACGATTTATGAATTTGTAAATCAGTTTACTAATATAAACAATTTTGGATTTCGAAATTAGGTTTATTGTTAGGTTTATTGAAGAAGATGATGATGAAATTAGGTTTTTTGAAGAAGAAGAAGAAAAAGATAAATAGTAAACATAGGGGTAATTCGGTCCAAGAAATTAAGAAATGGACGGAGTTAGCATTTTGTGAAACGGCAGGGAGGTAACTCAAAAGATTAGTAAAATAAGGGGGTAAGTTGAGTTTTGAATTAATAATAAGGGGCAAATTCAAAAAATCTCATAATTTTATCATTAAAAATAATCCTCAATGTATTAAAATAAGTTTATTTTAATTTTTTTTATAAGGGTAATTAGATTAAATTACTATTTTTAATTAAAAAAATTTCGAGTGACATTACATTTCTATTTTATAATTTTAGCTAACAAAAATATTAAATATGGTTCAAATTTGCCATAACATGTTACAAGTCATGGGAAAAAAAGAGAATTAGAACGATCGAGCGCGAGATTTGATTTCTTTGTAATGTTATTTGTAACTAAGGGCTTTAATAAAAAAATAAGATGAGCATAATTAAAAAGGTAGTCAGGCGGTAGACAGAAATTTTTTTGATGAGGACAAAATTGGATGGGGTCATGGGGTCCCAATGATAAAACGACACAGGTCTATTTTTATCTATTTAAATCAAATGAAAAAATAAAAAAGAAATTAATTTTAGATGAGAATAGACACATATTGTTTTATCATATTTTTTTTGGTATCAAATAGTTTCTTAGAATTGTAATAAACTAATAATGTTAGGTCATATAGTGTTAACTCAAAAAACATGACACTTAATAAATCGGTATCAATTAAAATTTGTTAATATGTTATTGCCTATTAAAATATGTTAATTATATATACTTGTTTAACAATTTTTTTTTAGAAACGATACTTGTTTAACATTAAATATGCAATTAAAATTTGTTAATCTATCTATATATATATTAAAACAAAACAGCCCCCAAAAAGTTTCCCGCCCATTTGGTCTTTCTCTTTTTGGATTATTTATTATGTACTTTTTTGGATATTTCTATTTTTAGATGCATTAATAACCTATTTATTGCGTTAAATAACCACTCAATCTCCAATTATATTAAGTTTTTTTTAAGCCAATTTTCACACTTCTCTGACTTTTTAATTTCTACATGGTAATTTGACAATTGATTTAATCTATGTAAAGGAATTAAAAATTGAGAATCACATGGTCATGGCGTTTATCTCTCCCCAGCAAATTTTGCATACACGGGTTAGTGAAAATATAATCTAATTCTCTCAATTATGTTTCTAAATGACTTTAATTTATAATATTCTTTAATATGTCTGATTCTATACGCAGTAATTTGTGTTTTGCAAGGCATTATCTTCAGCCGTGTAAAAACAACTTAGTTAATTTAACTGTTTAATTGTTTGATGCATAATTGATTAGACATATTGAAATTGTGATTTTTATTCTTTAGATTTTATCCACGCATTTACAGTCGAACCAATTCACCCTATATGATGTTTCGTAATCTAATGTTAATGCTTGCAAATTATTTTCTTTTTATTTTAAATAAAAAATTAATTTTATCTATGAAACAATTTCTGCAAAATATTGTTTTATTGTACGTTCTCCATGATAAATTTTCGTTTCCAATCATAAGTTTAAATCATTTAACAAGTAGCAATTTCTATTTAAATTTGACTTCGTCTCTTAAATTGTATTAAGCAAGAATAAGCTGTTTAGTTAAATGATTATATAATTTTATGAGAGAAATTTATTGTTAGCACGAACTTAAAAGTGCATATTTTGGGAGAATATAAAATACATTATATCTTGATATGTTCACTCTTTCCATCTTTTCTTCTTAAAGGTCGTAGTTGATAGAAAATTTGGTTTTTCAAACACTTTATCATTGCATGTATCTTACAGTATTTAAAGTCTCGGTGAAAATTGTTGCATGTAGTAGGCTCAGGTAATTCAACCTTTCTATTTATAAATTAAGTGGCCGCTTAGAACCTTACGATCGAGCAAGAAAATTAGGTAAGAAATTGTGGGTGTAGTGATTTTTAATAGACTAATTAAACTATATATGTATCAAAAATAAAATCTTTAATCTTGGTAATCTATCAATTTTTTTATTCCATACAAGAACATTTCATATTACAAATAGAATGAACAAGCAAGCAGCATATATGAAACAAATTTCATAAATTGACTCAATCGTAAGTTAACTCTTTTCTTGTATTAGATTGTCTTCAATAAAGAAGTTTGGCTTAATTTGTTTATTTTTTCAGTATATGTTCTACTGTTTGTTATACATGAGATTGATCCTTATGTAGGCAAAATCTAACCATGCAAAGGGGAAAAAAGAAGGTACATGGAAATAAATTGTATTTCTTATTTCTAAGTAGTCCCTCCATTTCAAATTAATAATTTTACTTTGATTTCAATATATTTTATAGAAACATTAATTTTAACTAAATTAATAGAGAAAATGATAAATTTTATATTTTATATTTTATATTTTCATATTTGATACATTGATCATTTCTTATAGTATAGAAGTGAGACTATAATTTAATAAATGTTGAAAAGAAAATCCAAATTATTGATTTAAGGTGGGGGAGTATTTTTGTTACTTCAAATAATTAGTACATGTATTTTTTTCTTTTTTGTCTAATATACACTAACACACTTTTATTTTATTTTTTCCATTTTATTAGTAGAGGAACTCGATAATTAGTCGGAGAAAGGCATAAATTTAATAATTAAGGAGGAATGTTCACTGGATAAGACAACACACAGAGAGAGAGATAAAGAGAAAATTAATCAATTGCACGTATATCAACTCTTTTAAAGACAACAGTTTTCTTTTCTTTCATTTTGGGTGTGTTATCTAAAGTTCTAAATTTAATTGATTTAAAACAATTCTTAGTTGACTCTTTCCTTGCAATATATTAATTATGATTGGAGTTTCCGTTTCAATTTGAGTTAGTATACTACATATCAGCAATTTGAATTAATGCTCACAAAATGTAAAAAGTAAAAATCATCTACAAGGTGTTTCGTCATTTGCTCCCAAATTTTATTTTTTTGGAATTTCTATTTTAATATGTTATAGAATGAAGATATAACATTCAAAACATATATTTGTACATCAATTTTTTTTAATAATCTACAGGTTATTAACAATAAAAATTGTTAAACATTTGTGCATCGCATGGGTTCCTAACTAGTATGTTATTAAGATCCGTTAATTGTATATATACCTGTTTAATATTAAATGCACATAGATAGATGTATATATAAATATTATAATCTAAAATTGTTCAATACTACACATGCATTTATTAATTCTAATAATATATACACAAACCTATTTAGGTGCACATTAAGTTTGTGCATCTTATCGTATGCACCAATCATTTTGGCCTACTTTCGGGGTTAATTTTTTTATGAAATTTATGGAGATTGTCATATGTATGTATCAATTTTTTAGTTAACCCACTTTTCGGTTAAATTTTTTTGATAAAATTTAGTTGATGATTTATATCATGAAAATTATCTCTACCAAATTTCATCATAAAATTCACCCCAAAAATAAGCCAAAGTGAGAAGTGCATACTGTCGGTGCGCACCTGAATGACTTTGAATATATATACATATGATATTATATTTAAGTTTAACGGGTCTAATTTGCACTCTTATCACTATTTTTTTCCTTATACTTGGGGCATTTACAATAATTTGTTTTTTTGTAGAATAGGTAAGACCCTATATCATTGTTCTGTAAAATAGATGAAACACAAAGTAAAATCTAATTAAGTTTCTTATCATACCAGAAGTTTAAGTAAAACATGGTAAAACTAGAATTTGTTAAACAACTTTCTCCTTTCTCATGAATGGACATTATATCCTACAGAGGGGAGCCAAAATCCTTGAAAACTTAAAAAAGAATGACTTATACATATCCTTGTCGGTGCTGGTTTGTTTCAAGATTATGTTCATTCTTGAAATTTAAAATGATAATTTCATATAAAAAGTTTTGAACATCAACTTATAATTTTACATGTTAACCATGAATTATAAAAAGAAATTAATGTAAATTTAACAATTTAAAATTACAAGAACTAAAGCAAACACCGAAAGTGACAATACTTTATCAGAAGGAAAAAAGAAAACTAAAATTAGGCCGACTCCTCAATAAAATCCACGATCACAACATCGCAAGGCTCCCGACCTTTCTACCCATCCTTTCGTTTGAGAAGACAATTCTCTCTGTAACAGATCCCCTTTGTAAGAAGTTAAAAAGAAACACCTACAATTTTGGCAATATGAACAATTTTTTTTCTTTCGTCTCTCCACATCTGTTTCAAAAAATAAAATAAAGCCCCTAACGTAAATAATATAACCAACTCATACCTCTTCTCCCCCTATAAGAGAGACTTGGTAGTTAGCTTAAAATTTCGTTGTCGAATTAATTAAATTTTGTGACAATGACATCATGAAATTGAAGCTCAAATACAACTGTGGAAAATAAAGCAGCAGTATCACACCAATACAACTTCGGTCAATAAATCATGAAGCTCTATTAGAAGGTTAAATCCACTAGACCGGACTTAATACAACATGTACACAAAGTTTCATATGATGCCTTGTATTCTAAATACAGTTTGTCCATCCTATCACTCTACCCGTTGTGGTGGTCGTATATTAGTAAATATATATATATATAGATTATAAAATAAATCCAAATCTATAATTGACGCATGTGTCAAATTCAATTCTGCCACCACCTTTTAAAGTACACAGCACATAGGTCCTCCATCACTTGCTGCTGAGTTGATTTCATCTTTTCACCGCAGTGTGTGTCTCGCTAAACTGCCATATGCAGATCTTGTCGTGGCCCCCCTTGTTCTTCTAGAACTGGGTCAATGGTTCGTCTGGTAAGAGCATCAAACAGATATGATTCATGCTACGTGAGCAATAGAAAAAATAAAAATCAGAACATATTGCGTGCCAATGTGCAACAAGGCACACAACACATTCCAACAAAATCTTGAATATATACAGGAGTCAAATAGGTTGAGCATAACGCAGTTGATGGCTTCCATTCTCCCTCCCAAACAAGGGGAAGTTCCAGTGAACGCCCAAACTTGCTATATTTTTTTGAAACCCGTCATTTAGCGAGAGGCATTTATCTTACCAGCTCCTTCTTCGTCTGCACTTTGAGTTGTAAAGAATGGGGTAAGGTAGTTCCTATCTATAGCTGTGAAAGATGCTGTGCTGCACCAAAGGGAAAAAAAAATAAAAAATTCAAGAGATGAATGATGTGGAAGACCTAATACTGTCCCATAAAGGAGGTCACCTGGTTGAGTACCTTTTGTGAAATTCTTTTAGTTTCATCTTCAGCCTGTTCCCAGATGATGATTCCCCGTCATAAGAAGGAGCTACATAGCGATGGCCTGCTTCG
Organism: Lonicera japonica; assembly: GCA_021464415.1. Classification (NCBI taxonomy): domain Eukaryota; kingdom Viridiplantae; phylum Streptophyta; class Magnoliopsida; order Dipsacales; family Caprifoliaceae; genus Lonicera; species Lonicera japonica. Next base: position 41,700 of record JAKCWG010000729.1, read on the forward strand.
AAGCTCTGTACCAAATCAAGAAAAGAAAAAAGGAAAAGGATATATCATAAGTGCCCTATCTCAGTTATTTGGACCCGTTAATTGAACAATTGGAAGTGGTTCTGCTACTAGATGTTAAAAAAAAAAATGTTTATGCATCAATGGGTCGTTGCCAACAGGAGCATCTAAACACAGAATGTCGCCATGTGCAAACCTTGTGTTCTTGGTAATCATGCGTTTCCCGTATATTTAGCATCCATAGTAGAGAAGTAAAAAAGGATAAAAGAATATAACAATAACATCAATAATAATAATAGCAACAATAATAACTTTTTCATAAGATAAACATTAGTAACCAAATGAGAGTTAAAAAATAGATGGACAAGATGTCAATCGAATAGGGAGTCTACAAAAATACAGCAACCCCAAAATACTTCCACCAATGGATGACTGCATTCCAATCACTGCAAACGTATGAAAGAGAAACACCCCCAAAAGCACCGATAGAAATCACCACCAGAGATGCCAAGAAAACTATACAGTTCAAAGGAGATGAAGGCTCATGGAACAATTTTAGAAAACCTCGCATTCCTCTCCAACCAAATACCCCTAGAAATAACAAACATAGCAGCTCCACAGTATCAGACAGTCAATGTAGCACCCAAATCCATAGAATAAGTCATGCATAACATCCACACCGAGACTGGACAAATCTAGTTTTTCCCAGAACCCAAAATAATCTCGACCACAATCACCAAGGACAAGGGTATTGTACGAAAAGTGAGAACAGGCTTTCGTAGGCAACCCGAACATTACACACATATCAAGAGACAAAGACATATAAGGGCGTCTTGCCTGCAAAGGATTATTAGTATTTAAGCCTATTAAGATCCTTATTCCATGTACAATTAGCTAGAGGGAAGGGGACATTAAACTCCACAACTACGATGAGAAAGATTTACATGTAAAAATACGAGAAGAATTCTTCAAACAAATCTGAACCTCCGAACCAGAAGAAAAAGAAATAGAGAGAAGTCGTTGGAGCCTAACCCACGTTTCAAACTCATATCATTAAGATTTGGAGATTTGAAAATTCCATGATTAGCTGCTCTCAACCCATTGAGAACAATAAATTAGCAATCGGAGCATAAACATGAAAAACTACTCATAAGAGGATCTCCTTAACCCGAGTATCCTTCTTAAAAGGAATCCGAGAAGCATTCTCAATTTTGTAACAAACAAGAGTAGTAAAATGAGCATAAATATTAGGGGTGCGGTGGCGAATCCGAAAAGCAAACCATACCGATCCAAACTGTTAAAAACCCAACTGAAAAAAAACTTGAAACGAAACAAAGAAACAAAACCAAAATTGAATAGGTTTGGTTCGGGTTTGGGGTGTGCCAATGCAAAACCGAACCAAACTGAATCATTGCATATATGACTCGAAAATAATATTACTTCACTATTTAAAATTTTATGTTCCTCAAATTTACAAGCTCCAGTGAGAACACAACTCTTTTAGCTATCATGAATATTGGAGCTATATTATAAATGTAAGAGTTAATATTTTTCTGACCAAAATAAGTAGGTGCAAAGATGAGGGTTTTTTTTGTGACCAAAATAAGTGTTGCCTTACAATTTATTTATTTTTTAAAAAAGAAAATATATGAAAACCGAATAAACCGAACCAAAAGGTTTGGTTCGGGTATGGGTTTGGAAGATTTAGAAACTGAAACTGAATTTTCAAATTTGGTATGGGTATTGGTCTCCCTAAATTCCACTCCGACCGAAAAGATGAACTTCAGTGGGCTCGATTCTGAAACAACAAAGCCAGTATTAGTGTCCCAACTATTCCTATGAAGTCCAAAGTTACTCCTAACCACTTTATGCTGGAGAGAACTCGGCTCCCTAGGAAATTACCAAAGTCAATTCCCCACTTTACTAATATTCTTAGAAGCCAAATCCCCAGACCTCTATTCAATTCCCTATAAAATGACATGCTGGAATCATTAAAAGAAGAGTTTTAGGGGTGCAATGTTGTAATACATCCTTTTCTTGTCATTGGAGCGGCTTTCCTAGAGTTCATAAGTTACAAAACTGCATTCCTACCTCTTTGAAATTGAGGAAAATGGGGTAATTCAGGATATAACTGCGTAATGTACAAGATTTATGAACCAATCACCAATGATTTGAAGTCATCTAGAATTTTCTGTTAAAAGTAGAGTAAACAATGACGTGCAACTTTTCTGCGTATTAATTTGAAAGGAAAGGAAGGAGCAAAAAAAGAAAAGTATCTTATTCCATGATCTACTAGAAAACCCTACTGTCAAACACATAAACCCAATAAAACTTGGCCCACTCAATATTGTAACCAAATAAGACCAAACTTCCAAAATAACAAGTTTCTAAGCTCCTACAGCTGGATTGCAAACTAAGACTAGACTCCAAACCCAACGTTAAGAAATGATCATAGAGGTTACTATAAACTCAACAAATTAGCAACTGCAGATTACATAAACTTCTAAAAGTGACAAACTACAGCAAATACAACTCTACAAGTATTTAAACCAATGATAACCATGAATGCAAATCAACAAAAAATCCAGGGCCAAACACAAACCCAAGCTAGAGGAGACTGAAAACAGTAATCCACAAAATTGTTAGTCTAACATGACAGCAGTGACGCATGCAATTACTTAGGACTCTATAGTCTATATCCTTCTCTTCCTGCTCATCTAGTCATCTATAACAGTTAAAAGTGAACTTTACAACGAATATTAATTGAATCGGTAGTTTTTTCACCCAGAAATGAATGGCCTAGCAATCAAATTAAAATTCATAAACTCACATCGCCCAAGGGGCCATCATGGCTTTCACCTACAACTTGTAATGCTTCCAGCATGGTACCTGTTGATCCTCCAATCAGAAGGACCTGTAATATTGCTTACAAAGTTAGAGGCATGTATTTGAATATGAAGCATATTCAACAATAATTATATCTCATGGGGGACAAACATAGTTGCTATTTGTAGACCACAAAGTAGATCAGGTCATAAAGCATATTCCTTTCATGTCTTGAGATTGTGCATTGGATATGTCCAGAAGCTGAAACATTATTAGAGAAAAAAACATCTTTCAAGTTTCTTTTTGTTACAGAGTATGCTATTGTAGGCCCACTACCTAAGAGCTTAAGTTTTTGGGGGTGAAGGCCAACTTTTCCAAAGGCGAGTCACTTTTCAGCATTAATCACATGGTAGATCATTTTAGTATCCTGGCCTATCACGTAATTAAGGTTGCAGTAACGACATGGTCTGCTAGCATAAACTAGTGCTTGAAAGTTGAAATCAAACAGTTTATTAAGCATTTTAACAAAAGGTTGTGTTTTTTTCCTACATGAGTTTACAAGATTACAAAGCAAGAGCAAAAGATGGATCAAAGACATCGTCATACTAAATTACCAATATTAAATTAAAAAAGGAAGAGAATCATGAATGCAAAATAATAGCCACAGGTTGTTCTATCGAGCATAAAAGGTTTTAAATTGAGCCAAACCAAGTTTGTTTTTACATTTATCATATCTAACAAATAATCTTAAGCCCAAACTAAGAGTTTAACATGCATCCATGCATCTTTTAGGGTGGGCACATTCTCTACTGTCAAGTTTCACCTTGAAAATCCCGTACACTCAATACCACTACTCTGTAAGAAACAAGTCAGATGGCCTACCGTTAAAACAACTATTGCAGTAGTCGCTGAAAATATTGTCTGACCGTGCCCATCTGGGAGATCATGAACTGATTGCAGAGCAAGGGCAAAAGCCATAGCCCCTCGAAGTCCTAATCATTCACATTATTCATGAATATCAGCGACATTCCAAAAGAAGCAACTCAAACAACCACCAGCTTTGTTTATTATCCAAAAAGAAAAAAACCTCCAGCTACTTATCAGCTTACCACTATACCAAAGTGCTTTCTGATGTTTCAACGGTATTTGTCGATGTGCAGGTCGAACCAAATTCACCAAATATGCACAAGAAAAGACATTTGCCGCCCTTATAGAACAATTAAGCAACTGGTTTAGAAGTCATGTTCAATATTCCTCACATACCCCTCACCAGCCAGGTAGAGCAAAAAAGATAAAGTAGAAAGGCATTGAATGACAGAAGAAAAAGAAAGGGTAGGGTAGAGGGTAGAATGAGGTAACTGAAACAAAATGATAAGACAGTAAAGATTCTATTAAATAAAGAAAGCTTAAAAAAATAGATTGTCCGTTTAGCATACCTTGCAATTCCAATAAATAACTGGGGCAATCATTAAGCAAGTTAAGTAATAACAGCAATTGGCTTTATTGAAAGAAACAGAACAAAAGTAACTTGTATTCCAATTGATTAATGACTCAAGGATACAATAGAGAAAAAGATGAATCCAATGTGGGACCAACTATGCTGTTCCATGGCAATATCAAAACCCATGTATATAAATCTGCAGGATAACCAAACAAATGAAGAAAGGTAGATAAGTTTGGAAAAGTCTGAAGGAGCCACTTAATATTGAAAAAGAAATGCTCTCTTACACAAACGTCTCAGCTAATGATGATATCAGATGGAAAAATGCAGATACAAATCTCTGTGAATTGTCTGACAAGTTCGAGTAGGAATAATGCTTCATAACCTAAAACAAAACCATATCTACATCTATCACAATGCTTCAAACGACAATTGATTCTAGACAGCAAAAGCATATGTATTGACTTACAATTCCAGTGAACAATATTGATACAATACCAGAAAGGCCAAGTCCTTCCGCTAGCATGTACCTGAAATGAAAATTTTACATCATAAAACTCACACATGATGTAAATAGGATTAATTTCACAAAGCTAAACAGAATGGCTCAGGAGTAGCTTACGAGAAATATGGAAAAAGAACAAAAAGACAGCACTCCAAGTTCTGAAGACTGAGAAGGATTCATAAAATATTAAATCAGTAAGCTTTCCACACTAGATGCAAATTGCAAAATGACCCGAGAAAAGCTATGATCGGTACTCACTTCTCAATATCTAAACCTGCATACTTGAAAAGGTTCTGGGGGTTAAGGCTTCACAGAACAATCTAAAGCTAAGCCTCTAGACCAAGTTGATGTACAAGAATAAAATAAAATCCTTTGCTTTACAAGAAACAGAAATAGAGATGAACAACAGTCAATTCAAAAGGATATTAAAGCAGAAGTAAATCCAACTCCGACACCTGTTGAGGAAGAAACAATGAAATCTCAGGGAACTTGACAAGGGAAAAAAGAAAGGGAAAAGAAAAACTAAAGTACAAATGCACATGCAAAAAGGGAAAACGACAACGAGACATTGATTGAATAAATATCAGCCACTTAATAACTTTATATGAAGGTGTAGACCGGAAGGGGGACCCAGCAAGCCTATGATCTGGGGGAGGTCTGAAACTGGAGAGCGTTTTAAATTTGGAAGGAAAGGATTGGCAGGGTAGAAAGATGCAAATAATAAAAATCTGTCAACTGAAAATAATATAAAACAACGTGGTAGTGAGTGGATTCCTACTGTACAGGTGAAGGGTGACAAGTGGTGATGGATAGGAATTTGGGCTGTGGGCTGTACTAGGGAAGAAGTTGTGAGCTGGGAATGGAGGCCATGATGATGGATAGCTGGCGGGTTCATGGGTGATTTCTCGAATCTCTTTTCCTGTAGGTGACAATGTTGGCAGGATACTCAGATGTTGGTCAATGATGGTGTGGTGGTGAAGAAATGTGTCTAGTGAGAGTTGCAAAATTAGATATCCAATGTCATCAATGTATGTATACATATACACACACACAAAGACAAAGAGAGCTATTTTTATTAAGAAGTATAGACTCTTTTAAGATCCATTTGGCCAGCAAGTCAATTCAAACAGAGTCGTCCTAACTCCTAAAAAATGTAATTGCATCTCTTCCACTTGATTTTGGAATGCAAACTAACAGGACTACAAGAGGCTCAGTGACAGGGCTACAACTCAAACACACAGAAAGAGATGCAAGGCCAACTCAAAATGGTAATAGTATAGTGTCTGCGTTTAATTTACCAGCAAAAAAGAACAGGAAATTAAAAAAAAATCCACCACCAAAATGTTGCTATCACATGCAAGATTTCGAACGCACAATCAGAACTCAAAATCTGTATCTTGGCAATCATAACATAAAAACGAAAATGGAAGTTAAGTAAATTCTTGAAAAGAATGTGTAAGCCTGAGTGGATTAACCTGCTGACATAGAGCCAACAAAGGTCTCAAGAAATCTGACAACTACCAAGAAGAAATTCTGCCCAGATGACACATGGCTCCTTACCAATGACATTGTCCTACAAAACAATGGCTGCTTGTAATTATACTAAATCTCCAATTAAATTTGAAGTGGTATTTGACAAGGGCAAGTTGACTAACCTGTACAAGGAAATCGCCATCTTCAGATTGTGTGACATATGAAAAGATGATTTCCCCCAATAAACATTTTCCGTCTTTTAAGCAAAAAGATATACTCAACATGAACAATAGAAATGTCAATAAAACTTACAGCATCATTTAAAACTGATTCCCCAAAGACCAAGGCATAAAGATTCATGTCTGTGCCAAGCTCCTACAGTTTATCATATCAACACACAAGTCACTTACAGTCAAAGCCTCAAAGGAAAATTAGATATTCAAAACGATATCCAATGTCAGATCTTTTTATCACCAATGCAAAACAAAGTTTAAGAAGGTAGTGTGTGAGGTAGGGATAAGTGAGGCGTACCCCACATTGCGTCAATCACACTATACTAAGGGGAATTGAGAGAGGGTTGAAGTAAGAATACAAGCACCTTGAGGAGAGGAAGAGAGAGCAGTACACCAGGTGGGCAGAGGGGTGGAGAGCTAGCTATGGGTTTATCCTCTTAGGCAAGATGCCCAAAAGAGGGAATATTCAAGAGGGGGAGAAAGGCCCAAAGAGAGAATGTTCTTATTGGTTATGTGTTGTGGGGAATATGGAATGGAATAGAATGGAATCTTTCAAATGGTTGGGATGGTATGTAATTTATTGTGGGTTGCACTTTTCACCAAAAAGGGTAAATGGGTAATATTGCAATAATGGCTTTCACCTAAAATAGCAAGGGCCCAACTTTATTCCCAATGTCACATACGATTAGGTACTGTTTGGTTATGGTTTTGGGTAGCTATCTATCCGACCAATTTTGGTGTCTCCTCTTTTCCTGAGGTCGTTAGGTGACAACTCACCTAACGGACCCTGTGTCTAATTCTCCAAGCCACTTCTCTTCAAATTCCCAAGAGGGGTCAGTGTGTTACTAAGTACTACTCGCCTTAGTCCACCTTGTGATGACTGCCTCCTAGACTAGCAAGCCAGCGGGTGAACTTTGATGATGGCTGCCCCCTGGACCGGTAGGCCAGGGGTGTATGAGGAAGTGAGGGGGTCCCTCTACAATTACTTTTACGTCAAAAAAAATAAATCTTGTGTTTTGGCCCCCCCCAAATTAAAAAATTTGGATCCATCACTGCCCTACCACAGAATTCCAGAACCTTTCCCCTCAATCAAAGTCCCACATTCTCGATAACTGCTTAGAGATTTGTTGGAAAGCATGATATTAATTGTTGGCTCGCAACCTAAAAGATTTCGCTTTTGGGTGAGATGGTTTCTAACAAGTTATTAGAGCTCTTATAATTCCAAGGTCTTGGGTTCAAGTCTTAGTGTTTACACTAGTTTCCCCCTTTGCATTAGTAAAAAGATTGCACCTCCACTTGGTGCATTGGTGGTTTCTCTCCATGTGTGAGCAGGGGTTGCATGTGAGGGGGACTGTTAGGAAGCATGATATTCATTGTTGGCCCACTACCAGCTTAAGCCTTTGGGTGAATGGTTTCTAGCACCCATTAGACAAGAATTTTAGTATTACAATCACCAACTGGAGCCTCACAAAAGACATTCAAGGCTAGACAGTAGGAGCCACATCAGGAAATGAGAGATAAACCCATTCAGCCCAAAAAAACAACCTTTTGGAAGAAAATTAAGAAGGGGACAACACTAGTTGGGCGAAAATTAGAAACCAACACAACCCTACCCCACAAATTCAACCTAAACTTTGGTCCAAATATATACCTCGACCCAATCTTCATTGATTCTTGAAAGATTAGAATGGCCCAGGAACGACCTCAGCATGTGAGTGGAGAAGGTGAATGACTGTCTTGTCATAAAGGTATCAAAAGGGCTTTCAAAATTTCAATTTCTCAAGCTATACATCAACTGTATACCCTATGCAATGTGAGTTAATTCCATAAAACAAGCTGAAATCAATCTCCCTGTATTATCAGCAGCTTGTGAATCAATGAACTTATCATATTACGTTAGTTCACTACCATGTAATGAAAGAGGATACATGGTGAGGCTTAAAAGTTGTAACTCTTCAACCCTAAGGTACTGAACAGAGGATGACTGCTTTTGATAAAATAAGTTTCATCTAAAATGAACTTATATATTTCAGGAATGTTTGCAAGAACTTGTTTAGCTAGTATGTTTAATGATGATTTTCCTGTCTAATTTCAGAAAGCCCTTGTAACAAACAGCAAATCAACCAGAAGTAACATAATGGATTGATATAGGATACCAGCCCACCCACCTGAAATATGGACAGGACTGTGACAGGATCTGTTGCTGAAATAAGGGCACCAAACATCAGGCATTCAACAAATGGAAGTCTGTACATGAGAAACATTGCTCCACCAAGGTAACTGTTACAACAGAGACTGCAGTTAGAAAGAGGCACAGACACAACCCCCAAAATTTTTGAAAGAAGACAAGTGTGTGAATACTCACACCAGAACACCAGTAACCATGGAAGCTATAAAAGTTCCAAAAATCGCAAAGGTGACAATGGCTCCAAAATTTGAAAAGAATGGTTTCTGGAAAATTAAGACAAGAAGGGTGATCATATCATATGTGAAAAAGTGAGAGGTTTAAGTTCAAAGAGTAAAAAAGTAGATGCATGAAGTAGTATATTAAAAGAACACTTACAGGTGCTAAACTGAATCCAGACTGAGTAAGCACAAAATGGTTAAGTGGAACTGTGGAACAATACTACTTGACAGCAAAAACAACAATAATAAAGCAATAATATTATTATTATAATAATAATAAAAAAAAATTTGATAAGAATGAATTTGTGGGGTATGAAAGGATATAATATGATCGGAGGCAACAGAAATAAGAAGAAGAATTCCTCGTGGAAGTTGAACCAGGACCTGCAGAGAGAAACTGAAAGGAGATAAATAATCTTTCTAAATTCACCAGTTAGGGCTTAATTAATTATCTTCAGATGAAATATTATTAAGTCAAAATCTGTCTGTGTAATGAGGGGTAAACAACAAACAATGTAAAATGATCTGACCTGATACTAGTTTCGGTGTCTGAAATGTTAGCCAGCCCCCCTACAATCAAACCTGCCAGAGAATGAAACAAGGTCAACACAGGTAAAAGGTTACAATTATTCAATTGATTGTGTGATCACATAGAAAGAGGGATGATATATTAGTATATATATGCGTCTAGAGTATGAGTATGTATAAATGGTAGAGACCAGACCGATCAGAAGGGAAGCACTGGCTTCAGGAAGATAATAGACTCGGTGACGGCGAAGGACATGGCCAAGAACAAAAGAAAGGACGAGCATCATTATCTGCAGAAGGATTCCCACTCCGGCCGCTTGTTGCTCCTTTCCGGGACTTCCCCTCGGATCGGCCGGAGATATTTGCAACTCGTTATCATCCATGCCGATTCCGTTTCCCATTTTCTATTCTTCGCGCTCAATCCCCACTCTCAAGACGAACCAACAGAACAAGGAAAATAACGACGAGCGATTACAATTTACAACAATTCTGTCTGACTATTCCTCAGCCTCGCCTCAGCCCCAGCCCAACGACAACAAAACACTTTTCTTATTTTTTTTTTTTACTTTCTCCTTGGGCCTGTTTGGTTTGGTTCATGGAAATCAATTATTTTATCTTTTTAATGGAGGTGAAAAATTAAAATTTTTGTTAAGTTTTTATTCTGATTTAGTAAAGTATAAAAAGTATTTAGGTAGATAATTAATCTCAATGAAAAATTAATCCCATGAGTTTTGAGAGAATGATTTTATTCCATATTCTTTCCTCTGCCAGAAAAGTATTTTTCGAAATTTGTACTTACCAAACAAAAAAAATAGAAAAACTTTCATTTCCTAAATTTTCAAATCAACGAATCAAACGAAATGGAACCCTCGCCCCATTTTCTTATTATATTGGGAGGGTAAAATACAAGGAATAGAAAAAATAGAGACTTCTTATTATATAAGAATGATGTTATATACACCCCTATTTTGTAGTTAGAATACCAAAATTTTGAAAGCAAGGTTTTTTTTTTATAAGGGTAACCAAAATATTAACTATTTGGTGTCGTGTCTACAAATTAGGGGTTGCATGATTGCCCCAATACATAACATATAAGTCGGTAGCAAGTTGCCGACTTAATGGTCAACATACATTAGTAATTTATCGAGTTAAAAGTTAAAATTCGGTAACCTTTTACCGAAGTCAAATGTCAGTGAAATATTTTTAAAAATTGACTCGACCAAAAATTGCCGAATGTCAAATCGGTGAAAGGTTACTGAATCGAATGTTGAAGTTCAACAACAAAACACTGAATTGATGCTTAAATTTTGAGAGTCACCATATGGGATTAGTTGTCCCAATAAATAACATACAAGTCTGTAGTAAGTTACCGACTTAAAGGTCAACATTTGGTGGCAATTTACTGAGTTATAAGTTAAAAATTCAGTAACTTTTTGCCGAGTTCAAATGTTAGTGAAATATTTTTAAAAATTAACTTAGTCAAAGTTTGTCAAATGTCAAGTCGGTGGAAGGTTACCGAATCAAATGTCGAAATTCGATAACAAGTCACCGACTCGATACTTAAATTTAGGGTGTCGCCATATGGGTGCTAGGATCAATAATTGTTAAATTGTGGTGTTAAGACTATATTGGTGTTTTAGCAACAAAATCGAGCTGCCTATAACATCGCCCATTATTTAATCTATTGGCCCATTTTCATTAAATAGAGACCCATTCAGAGCTCTAGGTCGTTGAGGCCCAAAATGGATTACATAAATTAACCTAATAAAAATGGCATGCAGTTACCAGATTCACGCATTATTAGGGGCTGTTATTTGCATTCCATTTTTTTGTCATTAATATCTTCGTACCTTACATCTCTTTAGAGCATTCCCATTGGGCATGTTAAATGGTCAAATTTAGCATATTCAGTCTTCCAACAGAGAAACTTGTATGCTAAATAGTTGGATTGTATGGTATAGAATCACTAAACTTACCGTACCCCTAATTTTTAGTCATATGGCTCTGCTTCGCTCATTTGAGCCATACAAGCGACAATGCCTCGTATAGGCATTTTTTAAAAAAATATAGAAAAAGAAAAAATCCATACAAGCGTGGGATGCTTGTATCAGTATATTTTTGCCATTTCCACTTTGTGCAAGTTTGAAACTTAGTAACCAATTAATAAGTTTGGCTTAATTTTTGCCATTTCTGTTATAGATGCTCTTGTTTTAAAATTTTTATCACAAAAACACAATATACCACCCCCCTTATTTAACACGTATTAATTAACAAATAATTAATCATTAATTCCTCTTATTCTTCCTCTTCCCTTTATCCTCGTGTTCTTTTTTTCTTTTTTTCAAAACATACATATACACACACCTATATATATAGATTCGAAAACAAAGAAAAAATAAATGAAAAAAGTCCATACCCACAGATCTATTGGCTCACTCGATTCATGTCAACCTAATTGCATGCTTTCACACTCAATGACGGACAAACGAGTAGTGCTGTAGAAAATCGTTTTAACAATCACCCGCTTTATGTCAAGCGTGTGACTGTTAGTGTTAAGTGAATAACTGTCAAATGATTTTCTACAACCCTACTCGCTTGCCCGTCTTCGAGTGTGGATGCTTTCAACTCGATTGACAAGAACTGAGTGACCTATGAGTGTTTCACACCGGCCTTCTTCCTTTTTATTTATTATTTTTTTTGATATATATATACATATGTGTGCGTGTGTAAAAGATAGAGGAAGATCTAGGTTTATAGAACTATAAATTGATGGGCTTTTTTTGCTTTGAGCAGGGGTGGGAAGAAGGTGAAAGTAGGGAGAGGGGTGATGAAATTGCATTGTTGTGATTAAGGGTTAATTAATTAAATTAATTAAGTTAGTAAGGGGGTAAAGGGGAGGGTGATAGATATAAGATCTTATTTGTCTAATCCAAATTTTTTTAAAAGGTGTTAGTCACAAAAACCAGGGTTGCATTTATTAGCTCCCTAGTATTATTGCAAATTCTTATTTAAAATTGTTTAAGCTTCCTGCCCGCCGGTTTATCTATATATAATGTAGTTACAAGAAATTGAATACATTAATATCAAAACCACTATCTATATTATAAAACACCATATTTGTTCAAATGTTTTCTCAAAAACTATAAGAATTCAATGGCCAAAAATACACATATTATAGTATGCCTTGTGCACCATTGGATAAGTTATATACACCCATCAAGATGTCATATAAAAGATAAAATACTCACACCAATAATACACATACACCAAAATCTTAAACATTAATAAATTTATTTATTTATTTTGTAATTTAAATGCTATAACTTTAAATAAAAAAAATTCAAATTTTAATAAAAAATATATATATAAAATGTACTAATCAAGATCAATCGTGACTATATAATTATGTAAAAAATATCGAGAAAAATTACTAAGTAACATTTAAAGACGTACTTTATGTATTTGTATATTATTGAGCATCTCAGTATATCGTTTTTAGGAGTGTTCATGACACATCAGTTCAATTTTTTGATTATTTTCAAATCATACTGACAGATGTGGTTGGATTATTTTCACATATGACCTTAATTTTAATTTGTAAAAAAATAATTTCGCCGAGATAAAAATTAGATAAAAAAATTTGATTAAAATATATTTTAAAAAATTAAAAACAAGTCGGTCAAATCTGGTCTACTTTTAGTTTTTTAATATGAATATATATTAAACCTACTTTTCAATTGTGCAAAACATTATATTAGGCTAGACAATGAGCTCAAAATAGACTAATTGATATTTATCGATTTAGATTTCCCACATGTTTCTCTTTTTTATCATATTATCAAATCTTATTTATTTTACCGTATTAAATAATATGAGTACACCCTACTTAGTATTAAAAATGAATGAAAACTCAAACAATAAATAGAAAATTAAACCAAGTCCGCATACCTACCCACACATCACAAATTTCTTTTCTCAAAAATATCCAAACATACCTGAAACTAAGATGAAAAAAGCAATAATGTAACACAGTTACCAGCCACGTCGTTGGTTTGCTCTCTTGAAATCAAACGGGTGATCTACTCCAACCACTTCTAAAAATAAAGTCTCACTTCTCCATAAAAAATAAAAATGATCTTATTTTAAAATACTTTCAAACTATTGGACCAAGTTAAAAATAACACACTTCCTCAAAAAAAAGAGTTAAAAATAACACACGGAACGCAATTACGTTGAAATTTAAATGGTTATATCGGGAATTGGACTATCACTCTATTGAGTCATATTACTTGGATCCAAGATTCCAAGGAAGTTATCTATTCAAAAAAAAAAAGGAAAATCTCTCCTGCATTTTAGTGGGTTCCAATTTTTTCAATCATAAATCTAAGAAATATGGTGCATGAGAAATCTTGTAAGTTACGTTTGGTTGTTTAGAAAGTTAAAGTAGGAAAATAATTTCTGAAAAAAGTGAAATAAAATAAAGTGAAAGATAAAAAAAACTTACTTTCTTATATACATTTGGCTGACAATATAATAAGAAAAAGAAATAAAAACCAAGATTAAAAAAAATAATTATTATAACTTCATTATAGTTCAAAACAATCACTAACTAATTAAAATAAATAAATAAACTATTAAGAATGTGATATTAGTATTAACAAACATTTTAATCTAAACTACAATGCATATAAACACATAAAATTAACTTTTTAACCGAAGTTCTTAGAAAACTTTATGGACTCGTTTGATTCGGGTATTAAAAAGTGGGATGGGATTGTTAATACCATTTTTTTTATAATATCTTGTTTGATTCGCACAAATGTGCTGGGATTACTAATACCGGTACTAACCTAATACCACTCTTTGTGGTATAATTTAATACCAGGGGGGAGGTGGTATTGTTTATCTAGGATTAAGAAAAATGAATCATATATTTTCTAAAATGCCATTACTACTATAATATTTTAAAAAATGCCACTACTACTATAATATTTTAAAAAATGGCACTACTACTATATTATTATTATTTTAACTTAAATTTTTTTTTAAAAAAAATTGTTAGTCTAAAATATAATCCCTTATATGAGTTACAGAATCAAACATGGTATTAACGTCAACATGAGATATCCCAGTATTAATATTGCATAAATCAAACAAGGTATTGGTATTCAATTAATACCATGATTAATAGTCCAATATTGTTAATACTGGTATTATCAATCCCACTGACCCTAATACCTGAATCAAACGAGGCTTGTAAGTATTAGTTATATCTTGTACATAACTGCCTAAGTTTTATGGTGACTTTTGCTTAAAATTCTATGAAATTTGCAAGATTTGTTTTGCAGGAAAAAATTCTCACAGAAAAGTTGTAGGAAAAATATTGATAAATTTTCCTACAAACCGAACACACCAAGAGTCCAATAAAATGAATTTTCCTTAACCTTTTCATCTTCCAAACGATGTGTAAAATTAGCAAGAGGGTTAGTTTATCACCAGTAGCGGAGCTATGATTTTTGTTCAGGTGGGGCTAAACTCTAGAATCACAATAAGATTTTTTTACATATACTATAATAAGGATAAAATCAAAATATCATATTAAAATACTTAACGTTTTATACATCAAAAATTAAAATGACATATATTTAGTTACAATATTCTCCTTCGAGACTTCATATTTTGAAAGCGCTAAATGATATCTTCACTGTCAATAGCTTCAAAAACATCTTTCTCAATATATGTGACCAAACAATCATTCATCAAATCATCTCCCAACCGATTCCGTAATTGAATCTTGATTATTTTCATTGCAGAAAAAACTCTTTCAATCGTTGCAGTTGCAACAAGTAAAAGTAGAGCCAACTTGACGAGCATATATACTAATGAAAATGCGTGATGCTTCTTCAATTGAACCATTTTTTTAGCAAACCCACTAACTCTTGTAACTTCTAAAAATTGGTCATTCGAACGCACGTCCAAAATATAATTATCAAGTTGATATTGAAGTGCATTTAAATTTGTCAAATGGATAAAACTCTCCATTCTGTTTCTGAAAAATAAAAAATGATATACTAAAATTAATTATATATTTTGAAATATTTTTATCAACTCAATATTCAACCTACTATAACCAACAAAAACATATATTAATCTAAATATTAATTTATCAAATAACAATCTAATAAGCAAATTAACCTCAATAATCAAATTTAATATCAATATTTAACAATTTAATAAGCAAATCAACCTCAATAATCAAATTTAATATCAATATTTAACAATCTAAGAAGCAAATCAACATTAATAAATAATAACCAACAAACAAATATATTAACAATCTAAGAAACAAATCAACATTAAAATACCAAATTCTTAATATTCAAAATTTTAAAACAAAATGTATAAGATTATAAAAAAGAAATCTAACCTAAAATACCGAAACAAATGAAGAATGAAGATGGAAAAAGAAGTTACTACACTGCTGGTTGCTACTGCAAAATAAAAATAAAAATGGAGGCTGTGTTTAAAAAAAAGGGCAGTACTTTGAAGAAGAATAAAGGGGATAAAGGGGCGGAGGCTGCTACATTCTTTTCTATCTTATAAGTTATAACCTAATGTATATTACAAAGTAGCGCCTTGAACTTGTGCATCTATTTACATACTGCACCCCCGCCCAAAAACCTTACCTAACTTTACTTACCCAAACTATGTTACGACACCTCGCCCTTAGCTCGTACATTTATTCGCATGCGAACCCCTCCCCAAAACCTTAGTTCATTTACACAATGGCTCATAATTTTTCCTTTCTCACGCAGCAACCCCTATACTCTCTAAAAGTTTTCATAAAGTCCAAGTGGAGCCATGGCCCCACCTCACCTTCACGTACCTCCGCCCCTAATTATCACCAACCTCACCACGATCCAGGCCTTAGGAACCCCTTCTAAACCTACTTGTAACTTCCAATTATGTAAATTAATAGTTCAAACCGTACACGAAGGTTCTCTCCCCATGTCTCCCCATAGCCGAATGCTGAACGTATATATATACATAAAAAAAATAAAAAAATAAAAAAATAAAAAAAAAGTAAGAGCAACCAATGACATCAAAGTTTCTCCTCAAATCAAATTTAGAATCAAGAACTTTCTTTTCTTTATTTATTCTTAACAGAGTGAAATAAGTTTTATCAAAATTACACCAATTAACAATCAAAACTTAAAAGCATCTCTAATACAACAATGAGTTGGAGAAAAATAGAGTGTTATATAAGATATATGACAATGAGTTAAAAAAATTATCTTTAATGTAAATAAAAATAATGACCAGGAAAATGAGGTGACAAAAATAGGAGAATACATTGTGAGGATGACTACCTACATTTAGAGGGTCTTATACACAATGTCTATGTGCCACGTTATTATTTTTGCTTTTATATTTTATTTTTTAAAACTTTAAAATATTTTAATTTTAAATTTATAGTCTATTTTCAATAAAATTTATATTATTAAAAAATATTCGCCAAGATTTATCAAATAAGATCAATATTCTTTATAAAATTTCATTAAAAAATTCGATAAATAATGTTAATAGCAATTTCATTGACAATACCATTAGAGATGATTTTTAGAACTTTAACATGAAAAAGATTTTTAATACCACATAAGGACCATATCTTTAAATATACTTACATGTTCATATTTTTAGTAAATCCAATCTAAGTTAACATTGGAGATGCTCTTACTTACGAGCCAATGATTTACATTTTCATAATCAATCGTTATAATTTGTTGCTTTAACAATTATGTCAATATTTTATTGTCTAATAACCAAACAACAACAACGAACGTAACAAACCAACAAACACCACAAAACTAATTAGCCCATTCCACGTACTAGCATCAAAGTCCGTCTTCAAAATCTTGGAAAACTCTTTGGGAAGGTTAGTAAATCAATCTCTATTAACACATTCATCCTAGAGTTTTATTTGTTGAAGTTCCTTGGCCTCAATGCCTATACGGCCAGTTTGCAATACAATTGTAAACAAGGTGTCAACGATCAATTTCATTCGGCAATTTGTTATTCTTACAATTTAGTTCTATCATGCTCTACCAAACGAGTGAGCACTGTTCATATATAGTGGCATACAAATCTTGCAATGTATAATGGATTTAACTCAAGTTAGATTTTATTGTCACACATTTAAGAAATATAAAAAATGCAAAAGGTTTATTTAATAGGAAAGTTAAAAAATAATTTAAGAAATAAGATATTAATACGAGAATAAGTAATCTTATGAAATGTTGTCCGTTGTCTTTTCATTTTTCGGGAATCCGTCTTCTTATTTACCGGCACCCAAAGAATCGAAAGCAATATGGATATAAACGAATAGAAAGCAAAGGGACATATTTCCTTCTCCCGGCCACTCTCTTTTTTTTTGGTTCCTCACGAGATATTCGAGCCAATTTTCACGCATTTCGACTAATCCCCGCTCCAGGGACGTGGCTACAGCTGGCCAAGCATTATTTTCACAACGCCAATAATCGACCTTGAGAGTTCCAAATTGATCCCAAGATTGTCTTAGTGGCAGCCTTCTCCCACTCTCACATGACAAAAGCAACTATAAGAATATATCAAATAAAAAAAAAATATTGGAACAGGGTAATAACATTAAGTTAATCAACCATAAACCATAAAGAATATCCTTCATTTCAAATCGATTGTTTTACTTAAATTTTTTGTTAATTTTAAAAAATAATAATTTAACAATTAAGAATATAGGTTATTTTTTATTATAAAATTTGATATATATATATTTAAAAAAAGAAAATAAGATTATCAATTTACGACATTTGAAAAAAAAAGAGCAACACTATTAATTTAAAAGTATTTATTATAATGACATACAATACATTGATCATATCCTAAAAAAATAAAAAATAAGATTCTTAATTAAGATCTTGTTAAAAAACAAAAAATACTCTTAATATAAAAAAAAAATATATTTATATTTTAAAAAAATACCATGTTTCCAGTAAAATGCGTCTAATGCAAAGAGGAGAACAAACCAATTTATATAAAGGTGAGGAAGCGCGAAACAGAGCCTCATTTTTCTTTGAAACTTATTAAGTTTTTAATGGGTAATCTCTTGTAAACCCAAAATATTTCCCACAAAGTTTCAACATTGGACACATAATTTTTAATTCTTAACATTCCATTTTCCATCTTAAGTAGTTCACTTTGAATGACAATTTCTCATTCACCCGATATTTATTTTGAGCAAATAAATAAACAATCTTAACTTATTCACGGAGAAGAACACATAGAACATATATCCGTAATAACATTTCAAAACCGATTGTACAATTTTAATTAAAATTGCTCTAAAAATGGCTACTCATTTTTCTCATGATGCTAAATTGAACAGCTTCACAAAAAGTTACTAAAAGAGAAAAATACACTTTGCATTGATGTGTTGGTATGAAATCCACCACTAATTAGTTCACTTTCTTTAAAGTGCATTTGTGATGTAACTTTTTGTAAAACTTTTTGTGAGTGTAAGATTTATCAGTGAAATATATAAATTTACTTTGTTTTCATCGTATTATTGAAATAACAACAAAGCCATCTTCAAGAATTTGATGGGTAATATATGTGTACATATATATATATATATATATATATATGTTGAAAGAAACATTAATTATAATGGGATCTGCAATTATTCTAAGTAGGGGAGAAGAAAGATATGAGAAAAAATGATAATCAAAGTGAGGTAATTGCTAAAACAAAAATAAATAAATAAATAAAAGCTAGAACAACCAAGTAGAATTATCGGGTTGGACCGCTCCATCCAACCATGTCTGATGCACATGCACCCACCTCAGCCCTTCTGTTACACTAACACCCTGTTTCACCATCATCAAATAAACATGTAAATTTGTAGTGAATTGAATTTGAATAAAGGGTAGAGTTGTCTTTACTAAGTAATTTGTTTTCTTTTTTCCTTTTATTATTTCTTTAAACCGTGAGAAGCATGTGGAAATATTCCAAGTTTGTTGAGTGAGCTGGAGGAGTGAGAATGTGGAGATACTATATATATTCATGTAATAGATAGGGTTGAGGAATGAAAAAATATATTGAATTCTTCAATTCGGCTCTTATGGTGTAGAACCCATTTGAGAAATTAACCTTAATATCCTAAGGAACCCTAGATAATTCAGTGGTTTACTACAAATTGGTATCAGAGGAGTGTCGATTCTCTAAGTACTAACCATGGCAGAAGGTACGAGATTGAAGGGGGTCGAGGATCTGACCCAAAAAAATGAAGCAAGGATTACGGAGGTCTTCGAGAAAATACGAACTATGCAGGAGCAATTGACTGCTCAGAAGGAACAATTGATTTTGCAACAATCAACACAGGCCAACTTTGAACAGAGAATGGATACAAAATTGGATGAACTGCTCAAAGCTCTCACCGGAAAGGATAATGGGTCAGGAAAAGAGACGGTAAGGGCAGGGAGCTCACAACTAGTGGAGATATCACCTAATAGCAGCAAAGGGAATAGAGATGACGACAAATCACACTGGTCCTCAACCACTAATGGTAACAATTCGCAGAAACCTAAAATTCTATTTCCATCATTTGAGGGAACTAATCCCAGGGCTTGGTTAAGGAAGTGTAGAAAATATTTCAACATACATGAGATGAACAATAAACAGAAAATTGAGATGGTGAGTATGCACATGGAGGGTAAGGCAGACACCTGGTTTCATGACTACCAGGAAAGCAATACGGAGATCGAGTGGGATGATTTTGTGAGAGATGTGTTGGCTAGATTCGAAGAGGTGGGTCATGAGGATATCATAGGTGAATTCAAAAAATTACAGCAGAATGGATTTGTTGATGACTACCATGAGAGTTTTGAGGAACTAAAAGCTTTGATGAAGGCAAAAAACAGGGCATTAGATGAAGAGTTTTTTATGAGGAACTTTATTAGTGGCTTGAAGGAGGAAATAGCTAGAATGGTCCAATTATTAAACCCTTCAACCTTGCTTCAGGCTATGTACATGGCTAAATTACAAAAAACCATCATTGAGGGTAGCAACAAAAAAAATCAAATCCTTACCAAAACCTTACACCTACACTACCTCATCCTATTCTCAACCTTCAAAACCCACCTCAACCACAAATTTCAGTGCCTCCACCATTGCTAACACCACCACTCAAACCAAAAAACCTATGACCAACACAACAACCAACACTAATCCTACCACACCACCCATTAAACGACTATCCTACGCCGAAATGAGAGCAAGAAGAGAGAAAGGTTTATGCTATAATTGCGATGAAACTTTCAAACCGGGTCATAAATGCAAAACTCAACAACTCTTCATGCTGGAATGTAAGGATATAAGGGAAGATGAGGGACAAGAAGGAGATGAAATTGAGGAGCTACTAGAGGACAGGGGAGTAGAAATTTCACTCCATGCCCTCACAGGCAACTTTAGCAATAGTACTATTAAGGTGCAAGGGAAGATAAAGAAGTGCCCCATTACAATCCTGATTGATAGTGGAAGTACCCACAGTTTTATAGATCTGGAAGCCCTTCACCATAGTGGATATGTGATTGAACCAACAAGCAAAATCAATATCACTGTGGCTGATGGAAATTCTCTTATAAGTGATGCTCACTGCCCGAAACTCAAATGGTCCATGCATGGGCAAGAATATGAAGCTGATGTGAGAGTGTTGTCCTTGGGGGGATGTGATATGGTGCTGGGAGTGGACTGGATGAAACAGTTCAGTCCAATCCTATTTGATTTTAAGAACCTAAAGCTGTCATTTTACAGAAAAGGCAAAAAAGTGGTGTTGCAAGGGGGAGAGTCTAGCTCACTAAAGGCTATGACTGGTACAGCTCTGAAAAAACTGTGGAAAAAGGGGACACAAGGACTGATTGGTCAATTTTTTGCTATAACTGTTCAAGAAGAAACCACTCAACCACCCATGGTTATTCACCAGTTATTGCAACAATATAGTGATGTCTTCTCTGAACCTAAAGGCCTTCCTCCTACAAGAGCTTTGGACCACCACATTCCTCTCAAAAGTAATTTTGAGCCCACCAATCAGAGACCCTATAGGTACCCTTATATTCAAAGAGCTGTCATTGAGAAACTAGTGCAAGAAATGTTAGACACCAACATTATACAACCCAGTCACAGCCCTTTTGCTTCACCAGTCTTGTTGGTTGGCAAAAAGGATGGGACATGGAGGTTTTGTGTCGATTACAGGAAGTTGAATGAGGGCACAATTAAAGATAAATACCATATTCCCATGATTGAGGAGTTGTTAGATGAATTGAGAGGGGCACAAATATTTTCTAAAATTGATTTGAGAGCAGGCTATCACCAAGTGAGAGTACACCCACCAGATGTTTATAAAACAGCCTTTAGGACACATGTGGGCCACTTCGAATTCAAAGTGATGCCATTTGGGCTCACTAATGCACCAGCAACCTTTCAATCCCTCATGAACCATGTGTTTCAACCATATCTTAGAAAATTTGTATTGGTTTTCTTCGATGATATCTTGATATATAGTCCTAACCTTGAATCACATGTGAAACATCTCAGTTTTGTACTACAGTTGCTAAGGAAACATCAGTTACATGCCAAATTCACCAAATGCTCTTTTGCTCAGCCACAAATAGAGTATTTGGGGCATTTGATTAACAGTAAAGGCATTGCAGCGGATCATCACAAGTTGGACAGCATGCTTAGCTGGCCAAAACCGCTCAATATTAAAGGACTGAGGGGTTTCTTGGGCCTCACTGGTTATTACAGAAGATTTGTGCAAAATTATGGCGTGATTGCCAAGCCTCTCACAGATATGTTGAAAAAAGGCAATTTTATTTGGACCCCTGAAGCTGAAGCTGCCTTTGAGCAGCTTAAGAAAGCTATGACTACGGTGCCTGTGCTTGCACTACCAGACTTTAGCAAACCATTCGTATTGGAAACTGATGCTAGTCTCCATGGAGTAGGAGCAGTACTAATGCAGCAGGGCAGGCCACTCTCTTACTTCAGTAAAGCAATGGGGCCAAAGTATAGAGGGTTATCAACTTATGAGAAGGAGTTATTGGCTATTATGCTTGCTGTGCAGAAGTGGAAATACTATTTGCTAGGCCACCATTTCACCATTCATACTGATCAACAGAGCATTAAATTCTTTGGGGATCAGAGAGTATCCACATTGCTGCAACAGAAATGGGCTGTGAAATTATTGGGGTATGACTATGAGATTAAATACAAAAAAGGCACTGAAAATAGGGCCGCAGATGCTCTATCAAGAATGGATGAAGGTACTGCTCAAATTCATGCTCTCACAGTAATCAAACCCCAATGGATCAATGAAATAGAAAACTCTTATAAGAATGACTCTGCAGCTACTGAACTAATCAATCAATATCTCATATCTCCAACTACACTTCCTAAGCATACCTTCTCAAATGGTATTCTTAGGTACAAAAGCATAATTTATGTTGGCAGCCATGGGGAATTGAAAGAGCAACTGAAGCAGATGGTGCACAACTCAGCAGAAGGAGGTCATGTGGGCATCCAAGGAACTTATCAAAAAGCCAAGACTTATTTCTATTGGCCACACATGAAAAAAGAGTTAAAACAGTATGTTAAACATTGTGATGTGTGCCAAAGGAACAAAACTGAAAATACACTTCCAGCTGGCCTTTTACAGCCACTTCCTATTCCTGAACAAGCTTGGCAGCATGTGACCATGGACTTCATTGATGGATTGCCTAAGTCAGAAGGCAAGGAAGTCATTATGGTAGTGGTGGATAGATTCACCAAATTCAGTCATTTCATAGGGTTATCACACCCTTATACCGCTGCAACTGTGGCCAGAGCCTTCATGGATAATGTCCACAAGTTACATGGCCTTCCTATATCTATAGTCTCTGATAGAGACTCCATCTTCCTCAGTGCATTTTGGCAAGAATTTTTCAAATTATTGGGAACTAGCTTGCATATGAGTACGGCCTACCACCCTCAATCTGATGGCCAATCAGAGAGAGTGAATAGCTGTCTAGAAATATACCTAAGGTGCATGGTTAGTTCAAAACCCAAAGCGTGGCATCAATGGTTGGCTTTAGCAGAGTGGTGGTACAACACTCACTATCACTCTAGGCTTAAAATGACACCCTTCCAGCTCTTATATGGTTATCCCCCACCATTGCAAGGGTGCTATGTTCCAGTTAGTACTTCTGTGGCAGCAGTAGAAGACATGTTGCAGCAAAGAAACATCATGATTCAGTTGGCCAAAGATAATTTGGAGGTAGCACAAGAGAGGATGAAGAATTATGGTGATAAAATGAGAACAGAGCGATCATTTGATGTGGGAGATTGGGTTTATTTGAGACTACAACCTTATAGACAGTCATCAGTGGCTATGCGTAGAAACCTAAAGCTGTCAGCTAGGTACTATGGACCATTCCAAGTCTTAGCAAATGTGGGTCTAGTTGCTTATAAGTTGCAATTACCAGCTCAATCAAAAATACATCCTGTATTTCATGTTTCTCAGTTAAAAAAGAAGCTTGGTGCACATATCACTCCTGTCCAGATTTTACCATATGCAGATGAGGAAGGTCAAATGAGGGTTCAACCGATTGTGAGAATCCGCAAATGCGACCCCCGGGTCTCGGCCCCTGGTTCTGGGAGTCTGAAACATCGGAAAGGATTCCGTTGTTCCATTTGCTTCTATGTGTTGATAATTCATATCGGGTGTCCCTCTATCCTATTTCTAGATGCAAGAGGGTTCGTTCAGAGTCGCCAGTACGTTTTACGAGAAAACGGACAAAATAGTCGTGTAAGAGGAAAGGCTACAGGTAAGCCTTTCTTTACACGTTTGTCTACGAAACCAGGATTCTATAGGGTTCGGGAACTATATTACGGTTTGGGAAGGTGTTAAGCACCCATTCCGCCCTTTCGGTCTCTAGTGGATTTATATGTTTACTCTATGTTGGAAAACTTGGATGCTTTTACTGATATTCTACTGCTTTCTGGAAATAACTAATGAAAACCTGATTTTCGAGCGCGTTAGGAATCTACCACAACTATGTCGCCACTTCGCTTACTAGGACGGGGATCGACCTGCCCGGTCAGGTCGCGGGGTGCGGGGCAGCGCCCCGTTAGAAAAATCGAGTTTTAAACAAGTCTACAATAAAACTAATATACAAATATCTTATTTAATTACTAGAAGAGACTTTAGTTACCTTCCCGACGATATATATAAGAATAAGAGAGAGAAAATATAATACGGCAGAGAAGACCTCCGGCGAATATTAGCTTTTCCTCTTAGAAATATTTCCAGCGGTCTGACTCTAGAAGGTGGTACACACGGGTGCCAAGATTAGATCCGAGACTCTTGCGGAAATAAATGTTATCGCAGATGCTTCCGGAGAAGGCTTAAAGATTAGAAAATATCAGAGAGAATAAGGAATTTTAGTATAGAAATTGTGGCGAGAAGTTGCCGTCCAGAACCCATGGGGGTGTTGGCCTATTTATACTGCTCGGGAGAGATTGTCGCGCGACATTTCCTTAAAAAAGGAGAATGTCGCGCGACATTGTGATATGTCGCGCGACATACGGGAATGTCGCGCGACAAACGGCTGAAGTGATGGTTCTGACAGATTGATGTGTCAGAAAGTGGTTGGTCTGGTGCAGAGGGGGAATGTCGTGCGACATAGTGGAATTGTCGCGCGACATATCAGGGATTGTCGCGCGACAATGTGATATGTCGTGCGACAATCTCTCTAAAAAACAAGTTTGTCGGGCGACAAACCCTCCTAGTGTAGTACCGGGTCCTCGGGTGGGTCCCGGACCCAAAATAGTAGTTCTCGGAGGTCGTTAGGGTTCTTGCGGGGGTCACGGATCGGGGTGTCTACAGACCCTCTCGACTCAAGCTCCTTGCTTGCAAGGACTTGAGGCGACTGGAAGATACTTCGATTTGTGGCTCCCGCAAGAACCCTAAAAGAGTGTGCGTATGAAAGAAGTGTTTGTGAGTGCCTCCGGAGAGGGCTTGTGCCTGTAGGAAGGTCTTACTCTGCCTCTGAAGAGGGCTTTCGTTACCTCGTTGCCTTTTTTTAGATGGCTTGATTTGCTCTACTTGCCTCAGATGGGAGGACTACCATGCGTGCCTCTCTGGGAGGGCTTAACCTCAGGTGGGAGGACTACCAATGTGTGCCTCTCTGGGAGGGCTTAACCTCAGGTGGGAGGACTACCATTTGCCTCACGGGGAGGACTTAACCTCAGGTGGGAGGACTACCAATGTGTGCCTCTCTGGGAGGGCTTAACCTCAGGTGGGAGGACTACCATGCGTGCCTCTCTGGGAGGGCTTAACCTCAGGTGGGAGGACTACCATGCGTGCCTCTCTGGGAGGGCTTTTGATCTGAAAAGAGAAAGAAAATTGCCTCTGGGGAGGGCTTTTGTGAGTAATTTTGCCTCTGGCGAGGGCTTGTGTTTTGTGATTTGCCTCTGGAGAGGGCTTGTGCCAGTAGAAAGGACTTGTGAGTGATGTTTTGCCTATAGAAAGGGCTTATGTGAATGGATGCCTCCGGAAAGGACTTTCGCCTAAAAAGGGCTTAGTGATTGGTTTGCCTCCGCAGAGGACTTATGTGAATGGATTGCTCCAAAGAGGGCTATGTGAATGGATTGCCTCCAAAGAGGGCTTGTGCCTGTAGAAAGGACTTGTGAATGATGTTTTGCCTGTAGAAAGGGCTTATGTAAATGGATGCCTCCGGAAAGGACTTTCGCCTAAAAAGGGCTTAGTGATTGATCCGCAGAGGGCTTGTGAATGGATTGCCTCCGCAGAGGGTGAATGATGTTTTGCTTATGTGAATGGATTGCCTCTTAGTGATTGATTTGCAAAGAGGGCTTGTGCCTGTAGAAAGGACTTGTGAATGATGTTTTGTATAAAGGGCTTATGTGAATGGATGCTGTAGAATTGGTTTGCCTCCGCAGGGCTTATGTGAATGGATGCCTCCGGGGCTTGTGCCTGTAAAGGACTTTGAGTGATGTTTTGCGCTTATGTGAATGGATGCTAAAAAGGGCTTAGTGATTGATTTGCCTCCGCAGAGGGCTTATGTGAATGGATTGCCTCCAAAGAGGGCTTGTGCCTGTAGAAAGGACTTGTGAATGATGTTTTGCCTGTAGAAAGGGCTTATGTGAATGGATGCCTCCGGAAAGGACTTTCGCCTAAAAAGGGCTTAGTGATTGATTTGCCTCCGCAGAGGGCTTATGTGAATGGATTGCCTCTAGAGAGGGCTTGTGCCTGTAGAAAGGACTTGTGAGTGATGTGTTGCCTGTATAAAGGGCTTAAAGGGCTCCGGAAAGGACTAAAAAGGGCTGTGATTGGTTTGCCTCCGCAGGGGGCTTATGGATGGATTGCCTCCGGGGCTTGTGCCTGTAAAAGGACTTTGAGTGATGTTTTGCCTGTAGAAAGGGCTTATGTGAATGGATGCTCCGGAAAGGACTTTCGCCTAAAAAAGGCTTAGTGATTGGATTGCCTCCGCAGAGGGCTAGTGATTGGTTTGCCTCTTGTGAGTGATGTGTTGCGCAGGGGGCTCCGGAAAGGACTATGTGATTGGTTTGCCTCCGCATGGATTGCCTCCAAAGAGGGCTTGTGCCTGTAGAAAGGACTTGTGAGTGATGTTTTGCCTGTAGAAAGGGCTTATGTGAATGGATGCCTCCGGAAAGGACTTTCGCCTAAAAAAGGGCTTAGTGAATTGGAGGGCTTGCCTCTTAGTGATTGGATTGCCTCCGCAGAGGGCTTATGTGAATGGATTGCCTCCAAAGAGGGCTTGTGCCTGTAGAAAGGACTTGTGAATGATGTTTTGCCTGTAGAAAGGGCTTATGTGAATGGATGCCTCCGGAAAGGACTTCGATGTGTGGGTGCCTCGAGAAGAGGGCTTCGTGTGCGTAAGTGCCTCGAGGAGGGCTTGTGTTTGCGTTGTGTTTGCGTGGGTGCCTCGAAAAGAGGCTTGGTTCTCTATAGTGGCAACTGATGAGAAGCTAAAGAGAGAGGTCTCTAGAGGAGAAAAGAGCTCATTTGGGAGTTTATATACCCATTCTAAAAGTTTTGCTTTCTCTGGGAAATTTTGAAAACTTTGTTTTGGAAGTTTCTGAAAAGAGGATTTTTCACGATGGATTTTCTCAATTTTTGCACTTCGTGCGTAGTGATGACTCAATCTTTTGCTTGTTTCTAAGTCGTTTCTGATTTCATCAAGCTGAGAAGGAAATCTGTTTTGAAGGAGTCTCTGATCTCTTTGATATTCATTGGCCATTCTTTGAGGCACTTTTGTAAGCCCACATCGTTTTCTGTTTTTTCGATGTCCTTATTTCTCCCTCGTTCGGGGAAGCTTTTCCTGCCTTTTCTGTTTTTGGTCAAGAGCTTCTTTTCCCGTTTGGCGTGATCAGGAGCCTTACTCACCCAAGACGAAGCCCTGAGCCGGTTTGGCCTAGCTGTCACTCTTGGTGTGGCTCTCCCTGCCACTCTATACAATTCTGTTTCTCTCGCTCACTCTGGGCGCTCATGCGGGATTTTTCTCTTTTCTACTCTTTCAATTTTTTCTATTCCCGTCTTATCTGATATTTTCTCATTCTCATTTGCTAGATTTCAGTCTTCTAGAGATCAGAGATTTCTTTGTAGGCTGTTTGCTCTCGCGATTTGAAGAAACGACTTAGAATATGGCATTTGATATTATCGTGCGAGTGTGTGTTTTTTCTGCATAAAAGTCGAGAAAAACCACCTTGAAGTTCCCCTACTGAAAAATGCCAAGTTTGAGATATGATTGGCCATGCGACAGTTCAATGGAGTAGGTTTTGTCCCACAAGCGGGGTCTTTTCTTCTCATTCTCTTATTCTCTCTTTAGCTCCTCATTTCTCGAGTTTTCCCGTATCTGGATGCTCAGGGTGTTCTTTGATGCAGTTCCCATGCTATTGACAAGGGATGATAGGGCAGATCGTGACCGTGGTGTGATTTACTAGGATGTGGAGTGCACTAAAAATGTGCATGCTCGTGTTTGGTGATCTTATTTGAAAGATAATGTATGCTATGCATGTACTAGTGAAGTGGTGTTTGAACATGTTCGATAACTTGATATGTAAAAGTATTGCTTGCAGGCTGCAGATACTTTCCATGCTGTTTTGTTGATCCTGATTCGCAGTTTCCTGCATGTTTAAACAAACATTAATTAATTCACATAATTATCTCAATAGTAACATCCGATTTTTGGAACTTACATACTTTTACCTTTCAAACCTTAAGGACTCTCGTAATTTACTCTAAAAAATCGTATAGCTCTCATAACTACCCAAAGTACCCTCAGGTTTTGAAAACTACATATTTTTTCCCTATAGGCCCATAACTCTCGTAATTACCCCAAAGTACCCTCAGGTTTTTAGTACCCTCAGGTTTGGAAAATTACACAATTTACCCTTATAACCCTATATCTCTCGTAATTACACCAACGTACCCTCAAGTTTTGGAAAATTACACAATTTACCCTTATAACCCTATATCTCTCGTAATTACACCAAAGTACCCTCAGGTAAAATTACCCTTATAACAGGTTCAGGAAAATTACATAATTTACCCTTATAACCTTATATCTCTCGTAATTACACAAAAGTACCCTCAGGTTTTGGAAAATTACACAATTTACCCTTATAACCCTATATCTCTCGTAATTACACCAAAGTCCCTCAGGTTTCCTACACATATTTATATAAAAGTACCCTCGGGTTCAATACAGAGTAAAGAAATACATGCTGGTGAAAAATAGGCCTATAATGACATAAAAAATGATGACCATCAGGCCCCTGCAAAATTGAAAGGAACTAAGTGAGTATTGAAAAAGTGATTTCTTTTGGCAACAATGAACTTGTCTGTTGGAGAAATGTATGACAAATGATGAGTATAAGTGCATGATTTCTCCGATAAATACACATCTCTTCCTTCCTTCATCCCCACACTTACTCTTTTATCTTCGTAGAAACAAAGTCCTCTCACTACATAAATGTTGACCTTTCTTATACCAAAGCTCGAGATGCCTTGGTACCCTCGGAACTCAAGCTTGCCACTCCCCATACTTCTCTATATGTGGAGTGTAGTGGCATGGACGGCTGACTCGGTAATTCAACTATGCATGGTTTGGCTTTTCTTAGCCCCTCCGGGCTGATATCATTCGTTCAATCTGGTGATTGGTGGAGGAAGATCTGGCTGTCGTCCCTTATCAAATGCAATGGTTTCAGTTCGTGGGCTCAGAGCCCTCCGAGGCATAAATGAAGCTTAAGTTGCACTGGTGGCTAAGGATACGATGTGGCTTCTTTCCGGGGCTAAGATGGGGTGCTAGATAACAAATGTACTGACTTTTGGTGTTCTGGACCACCGTTTATGAAGTTTGAAAAACTGCTCTTTTTTATAAAACAAAAAAGTTTTTATAATAATTAAACCGGGCCTGAAGTAACTTCTCAGGTTGCCTACGTTCCCCGTGGTATTTCCTCCATAAACAAAAGTGAGTTGGGGCTCAGGTTTACGTAGTTCTGGATTATACATGCTATTGCTTTAATAATAATATTTCTTGAATGTAGCGTCTGACCATCTACATCTGCGGCTATTACAGCTCTCCTTGTGTTGATTTCTTTAACGATGTACGACCCAGTTCTGAACTTTTCTCTCGGATCTCTTATCGGCTTCTCTAACCTTTCTCAAAACTACATTGTTCTCACAAATACCCCGAATCTTCACTTTTCGATTTTAAAGGCCCCATAATGACGATACACGGCCTTCTACCGTTTCTCATTTAGCGATGCTAACTCACTTTAGCGGGTTGTTGGCCATATTTGGTCCGCCTGGTGCGGGAATTTTTCCTTCTTCGATTAGATCTTGGATGCGGTGTCGGAGGGCTAAACATCTATCTGTGTCATGGCCCACAGATTGGTGGTATAAACAATTCTCGTTCATCCTCCAAGAAGAAGGGACGGGATTTGGTGGAGGACGAGGGTTGAGTGGGGTAACCAGGCCCGCATTCTGTAGCAATTCAAGACTTTTGGTCAGGGTTGTGGGGAGGTTGCTGAATTTTCTATTTTTATTGGGTTGATATGTATTGGGGGCTTCGGCTTGTATAGGCCACGTTAATTGGGGTTGTTGCTGCTGAAAAGGATTTTGTTGGTACGGATAAGAGCTTAGCTGGTTTACAACGGGGGTGGCTGTGCTCTTCTCAGTATATGAGGCCTTCCTTGTTTGGGTGTCCGCCTTTCTGGCCAACTCTTCTTCTACTTGGGATCCCATGCTTAAAAGTGCTCGAAAATGTGGGAACACGTGCTTTCCCATACAAGTCAATACAGCCGGAGTGAAGTTTTTCTAAATTATCTCTAACTGCTCCTCTTCGTCTGGTCGTTTGGACATCTGGGATGCCAATTCTCTCCAACGGGTAACAAAATCACTGAAGCTCTCTTTCTCACCCTGTTTGGCCATCTCTAAGTGTTTACGGGTGACCTCCAACTCTTCATTGGACCCGTATTTAGCCATGAATTCCTTGACGATATCCCCCCAAGTTTTTGTGTGGTGCCTCTCTAAATCAAAAAACCATCTCAAGGCTGCCCCCGTGAGAGTCATATGAAATGCCTGGGCCAACTCAGGTTCTCCACAGCCAGATACTTGCATGGATCGGATATATGATTGCAGATGTGTTTTTGGGGGCGTGGTTCCAGTAAACTTGGTGATAGATGGGAGTTTGAACCCCTGTGGTAGTCTTGCCTCGGGGTAGAGGGAGAATGCATTCATATCAGTAACCTCGTCTGCTCCTTTCATTAGGGAAACTCCCTTCTGTAGGACCCTCATCTGTTCCTTCAGTTTTTTCATTTCTTCACTCTCTTTAGATACTTCATCGGGCTGTTCTCGAGCTATAACTGATTCTGCATATACTGCCCGGAGTCGGTTTATATCTGGGTATTCATTGGGAGGGCTACCAGGGCTGGTGGTAGGACAGGTCCTGCAGGAATTTGTGGCCATTGTGGGTGTTGAGGGTCGAAACCTGGTTGGACTTGGGGTTGCGGCCAGATGATGGGTGGCTCTTGTTGCTGATAAGTAGGGCCGGAGTCCGGGGCCCATTGGTTCTGGTTATTGGGGTCAGTTTGAATGGGGCCTGTTGGGATAGGACCTGTTTGCTGTGGGTTGGTGCCTTGGACTGGGGGGAGTACTTGTGATGATTGCCCTTGATTCGGATCTCGATTCGGTGGTAGTCGTTCAAACCCCGGTGGCGCAGTTCGTTCGGCTGACCATCCTTCTATTCGAACCCGGGTGTTCTGCTGCTCAGTAGTGAGGCTTGCAAGATTCTTACTGACGGTTATCAATAGGCGATGCAGTTCTTCTAGGGTAGGCGGAGCCCTCGGTACCTCTGCTAGATTCGGATCAACTGCTTGGATCTCTGAGTCATTCAGATTTGAAGTCGACATAGTCGGAGTGCTCAGTCGAACTAATCTACCGGTGTAATCTCTTCCTGCCCAACCTTCCAGACTGTAGTCGTAGGGCTGTAGATATACCACATAGCGAAGATGAAGGAAGACTGAGGTGTGATTCATTTCTGCCAAGAGAAACCACGAAGAAAGAAAAACAACGAAAACCAAGTTTCGGGTGTTTATAAAGACACATCAACAACAACTTGAGTGAATTCCCGGTGGGAGTTTAGGGTAGGCAGCAAAGTGCTCCTTGGGTTACCCTACTTATCCCGAATTTTTTTTAAAAACTCATCTTTTGATTTTATGAAAATTGGGAATATCTCTCCTCTTGAGTTGCTTTTCATGGGAGATGTACCGGGGAAAGTCACAACGAGCTGATCTCGTTGTAAATTTCTATGACGGAGGTTGGTCAGCCTCCGGCCGTACTCGCCAATATCTGGGGGAGATATACATGACAAGGCCCTATGCGGTACGAACTCCTCACGGTTGATAAAAAAGATAAGAGTGTTCTATCTTGACTCTTCCTATATGCAACGCAGGTGTAATGCAAGGTGAAGGCTTCAGGCTCCCCCCTATTTGGCAAGACCTCGCGATATACCCCAAGGGCGGGTACGTGCAAGAATCTTTTGATATACTTCCCGGGTACGTGAGTGTTCTCGTCACTCGATATACCTCGGGGGCGTACTTGGCCAAGGAGAGTGGAAGTAAATGCTTTCGGTTTATGTTGGCCCAAGCAAGCCAACTCCCTACTCACTTATAATACTTCCGGAGGTTTGGGGTAAAAATCACACTCGTAAGAACCATGCATGAATAGCGTGAAAACAAGAGTTTTTGAAAGATTTAATTACAAATATCTTATCTTCGAGGTGTATTTTGAAAATGCCATTTTTATTTTAAAAAGATATTTCTTTACAATTAAATATAACAGAAAGGGGAAATCCTAAACATATGTCTATGTCAATGAATGGACTCTACTGCGCCTCTAGGTCAAGTCAACAATAAAATCCAAGCGCCACGTTAGGGGGAAAGTAGGGAAAGCAGTAAAAGCATGCATATCAACATATTTATAAACAAAAAGTCCACATTAAGAGCCTAGTTCTCTCGGTCCCCAGCAGAGTCGCCACTGTGAGAATCCGCAAATGCGACCCCCGGGTCTCGGCCCCTGGTTCTGGGAGTCTGAAACATCGGAAAGGATTCCGTTGTTCCATTTGCTTCTATGTGTTGATAATTCATATCGGGTGTCCCTCTATCCTATTTCTAGATGCAAGAGGGTTCGTTCAGAGTCGCCAGTACGTTTTACGAGAAAACGGACAAAATAGTCGTGTAAGAGGAAAGGCTACAGGTAAGCCTTTCTTTACACGTTTGTCTACGAAACCAGGATTCTATAGGGTTCGGGAACTATATTACGGTTTGGGAAGGTGTTAAGCACCCATTCCGCCCTTTCGGTCTCTAGTGGATTTATATGTTTACTCTATGTTGGAAAACTTGGATGCTTTTACTGATATTCTACTGCTTTCTGGAAATAACTAATGAAAACCTGATTTTCGAGCGCGTTAGGAATCTACCACAACTATGTCGCCACTTCGCTTACTAGGACGGGGATCGACCTGCCCGGTCAGGTCGCGGGGTGCGGGGCAGCGCCCCGTTAGAAAAATCGAGTTTTAAACAAGTCTACAATAAAACTAATATACAAATATCTTATTTAATTACTAGAAGAGACTTTAGTTACCTTCCCGACGATATATATAAGAATAAGAGAGAGAAAATATAATACGGCAGAGAAGACCTCCGGCGAATATTAGCTTTTCCTCTTAGAAATATTTCCAGCGGTCTGACTCTAGAAGGTGGTACACCGGGTGCCAAGATTAGATCCGAGACTCTTGCGGAAATAAATGTTATCGCAGATGCTTCCGGAGAAGGCTTAAAGATTAGAAAATATCAGAGAGAATAAGGAATTTTAGTATAGAAATTGTGGCGAGAAGTTGCCGTCCAGAACCCATGGGGGTGTTGGCCTATTTATACTGCTCGGGAGAGATTGTCGCGCGACATTTCCTTAAAAAAGGAGAATGTCGCGCGACATTGTGATATGTCGCGCGACATACGGGAATGTCGCGCGACAAACGGCTGAAGTGATGGTTCTGACAGATTGATGTGTCAGAAAGTGGTTGGTCTGGTGCAGAGGGGGAATGTCGTGCGACATAGTGGAATTGTCGCGCGACATATCAGGGATTGTCGCGCGACAATGTGATATGTCGTGCGACAATCTCTCTAAAAAACAAGTTTGTCGGGCGACAAACCCTCCTAGTGTAGTACCGGGTCCTCGGGTGGGTCCCGGACCCAAAATAGTAGTTCTCGGAGGTCGTTAGGGTTTTTGCGGGGGTCACGGATCGGGGTGTCTACACCACCAAGCATCCTTTACTGACTCTTCAAGTCGGCTTATCACATAATTCCTATCATGCCTAATCTGCTGAGAAAGGCAGTTGTTCTTTTCCTTCCAAATTTGATTTGAAGAAAGAGCTAAACAACACATTTTGGCCTGAAAGCTAGCCCTTATAACATCTTGTATGACATTAAGCTTCTCATATTGCCGCTCCAGTCCAGATCCGCATGTCCCATAGCTTGTGGTCACCTCCCTCCAAATATAAGTGGAGACGGAGCATGCATAGAACAAGTGATTGATATCTTCAGCCCCATTACTACACAACACATATATCAGTGCCAATGCACTGCTGTTTCAGTTTACTCCCAGTTAGAAGCACCCCGTTGCTTGTCAACAAACAAGCGGCAGGCACATGAGTTGCTTTTAGCTTGGATTTTGACTTAGAGACGTTCAGTCGTAATCTAGTCCATGGTAGCTTCGTGCCACTGGTTTCTCAACCTAGCACAATGATCAATTATGTGAATCAACAGTTCCTCTCGTACTAGGTTGAATTAGTATTGTGACACTTCCATTAATAGGGTAAAGCTAACCCGCCCACCCCTCAACACACACCAAAAAAAAAGCACCATCAATAAGATGAAAGCCCTTGTGGCCTCCTTAGGAGATTTTGAACAATTCAACATGATTTCTATGATCTCTAATGGCCTCCTTGGCAGTTAAGGTCCACAATCCACATTATGCTATCATTATTAGCAGAGCTTGATCATAGCAGGCAGATGATGAATAACTCTCTCCAAATCAATAGATACAGGAACAGGGAAAGACTAGAACCCATTAGTAAAATAATTTTGAAGTTTAGCATCAACAGCACTCGTAACATCATACAAGATAGTAATGGCACAAAGAGACAAATCTTTTCTAGAAGGAATGAACACATTCTTAAGCGATGCCTTTTATAACTTAATCTTGTGTTGTATCTTAAATGAGAAGATAATAAGTCTAGAATATCACATTCAATGTATTAAGCATTCACTATAACTAAATATACTTGGCATATATAGTCAATTTTTCTTATAGAAATATCTTATAAGATTGTGAAATGGTTGATTAGAAGATTAAGAAGGATTCATAAAT
Organism: Lonicera japonica; assembly: GCA_021464415.1. Taxonomy (NCBI): domain Eukaryota; kingdom Viridiplantae; phylum Streptophyta; class Magnoliopsida; order Dipsacales; family Caprifoliaceae; genus Lonicera; species Lonicera japonica. The sequence goes on from JAKCWG010000729.1 coordinate 77,147, forward strand.
ATTTAGCAATACTAACCATGGAATGAGATCAAAATCACCCGAAATTACATTGCGTACTTCTTCCTTAGTCTTAACAAAGAGCCTACTCCATAATAATTGTAGAAACAAAGATGATAGAAGTAAACTTCATTCTTATAACATAAGAGAAATAAAAAATTAATAACTAAATATAGGAAAAGCTCTCAAGTACTTTCTCTCAATTCTAAGCTTAATTGTATGAAAATCTCAATATCTTAGCTCACAAGCTCAATCCTTATATTTATACAAAAGATCATCAAAATATCTAAACAAATATTTAAAATAACTCAAAGCACCAGAATTAGTGTGAAAACTCCATCAAGTGGGACCATGATCCATCATGGTGCATAACATGATCGATCATGGTCCAGAGGAAAGGCTACTGGAGCATTTTTGACACCCACTATCATGGATAGAGCATGATCGATCATGGCCCTATCCATTTGCGTAGTCACTTTGTAACAGTCAATTGGAGGTCTTTCCAGTGTCCGATCATTCTGAAATTTTGTCACAAGCTAGGTAATGCCTTGAAGTACATCATAACCAAATTTTAGAATGATCCAAAGGTTGGTTTTTGAGAGGTATGATGCCTACATTTTGCAGCAGAGTAGCACTTGTTTCAGAATAAACAATTAAGTGATCTTGCTTGGTTACTTCACTTCAGATCACTCTAAAACGGATATTTAGAGGTTATCCACTTCATAGATCATGTCCCAAGCAATACCTATAAATTGAAGCTACACAATTTGCCACAAAAGTGGCCTTTTGAGCTGAGTTAGTGTAAAACATGCCTAAGGACCATAACGAGAATAATTCGCGTAATTTGCATGTTTAATGAAATAAATGCATCAATAGTCTTCTAAATTTTTTACAGAATAAGAACCAGAGACGAAACTTTGCTTTACTTGGAGTACCCCCCCCCCCCCCCCCCCCTAAAGATTTTGCAACTCACTTTTATTTATCCTCATTTAACTTAGTTTTGTGCAATGTCCCCTTCAAAATTTGATCTAAACCCCTTAGTTGATCAAATAAAAATAATTTAATACTTTATCAAGACTTATATTACTTAAATTAAATCAAATAAAACATTAAAATAAGGGATACAATCAAGATCCTTTGTTCATGTTAAATTAATATGTGCAAATTTTATAAATTTATCTCGCTCTACAAGAACAACAAAGTGATAAAAGAGTCATTTTTGAACAAAAATCATCCTATATATATATATATATATATTCATGTTTGGTATGTTTTTCCAGTAAATTTTTGACCCTCTACAAGATTAAATCCTAATTTCGTTCCTAATAGGAACAAAGTTAACAACTATCCATAATCTTTAAAATACTTAAAGGTGTATTGTCTTCTTTAACTAAATTAATATATCTTTTATTCTCAATTTGTTAAGTTACAATAAATTATAATATAAATCAAGTACCATACGTAAATACTCATGTTCGAGTTTTACAAATCCCTTTCCTCCGTAGATGGTTATATCAAGAAAGAAATACAGTTAGTTATGATAGAGTCCATTACCATTAAATTTTGTGATTTTTTTTTTCGAAATAGACATATTTGAAATAAATTTGACAGAATGAAATAATAAAGAGGAGCCAAAAGTCCTTGAAATATTATCGAACACTACACAATAAAGCTTTAAAATGCTCCACCCGTTGGTCATTTCCATAATTGGAAATTGACTCTCATATCCTTGAATTCATGTTCTTGCCCCATACTTCAATTCCTTTCTTTGGCACCCAAAATTTTCTCTCCTATTTTCCCTCAACACAACTAAAAAAACCCACCACACAAATTTGACTGATTACACCAAGGAAATGCCAACAATCTGGTTCAAGATTCTCCTTCTTTACAATCCTCCACAATTCATTCTTCCTCTTACTTGGTCCAAGAAGAAGCTAACAACATACCTCCCCTCTCTTCTTGGTACCCAAATCAAACTATTCTTACAGGTTGAGATACAGTGTAATCAATATATTTGATAAAAAGATTTCGCGCAAGACAAAGAAAATAAAAGGTACGTCCCATCCTTTAAAATCTACCAAAAATGGACCCCGATGAGCTTAAAAGAGTTTTTCAAATGTTTGATCGAAATGGAGACGGAAGAATCTCAAAGCAAGAACTAAAGGATTCATTAGAGAACATGGGGATCTCCATCCCCGAGGAAGAGTTGACACAAATGATCGAGAAGATAGACGTGAATGGCGATGGTTGTGTCGACATTGATGAATTCGGTGCTTTGTATCAATCCATAATGGATGGACGTGATGAGGACGAAGATATGAGGGAGGCTTTCAATGTTTTTTGATCAAAATGGTGACGGGTTTATCACCGTGGACGAGTTGAAATCGGTCTTGGCATCCTCGGGTTGAAGCAAGGGAAGACGGCGGAGGATTGCAGGATTATGATCACGAAAGTTGATGCAGATGGAGATGGGAGAGTGGATTTTAAGGAGTTCAAGGAGATGATGAGAAAGGGTGGTTTTGCAGCTTTGAGTTGATTAAGTTAATTAATTTATGAATTTTCATTTTTTGATTTAGTGGATTGCTAATGGTTCTATTCAATTAATTGCTTTTGTAGATATATTCTTACTTAAATGGAATACATGAAAAAGGTGTGTTTAATTAAAAAGACTTCGCTCAATGTCTTTGGTTTTATGCAAAATGGAAATGGCTAAGACCACAAATGGAAGTGGAATTTTTTTTATTTGTCTTAATCAAACTTTAATTGAACATATAAGAGATGGTTACTAAACTTTTGATCCAGTACCATTTTGACAATCACACTTCAAAACAAACCACTTTAACCTTCCAACTTTTAGAGCGAGTACTAATTTGACCCTTCTGTCAATTTGACTGTTAAATTAGATGAAAGAAGTCATGCTTGTGGCTCATGATTATTTCATGTAAGGATATTTTGGTCATATATATTGAGAGAACAATATTTCCAACAAATAAAGCAAACTCAGTTAATTTATGACCAAAATGACTAAAATACCCTTAAATGAAGTCGATCATGTGCCTCTCACTTGGCTTCATTATGTCCAATTTAACAACCAGATTGGACGAATTGGCCAAAGTAGTGCTCGCTTTAAAGTTAGATGGCCTGGTTTGTTTTAAAATTCGATGGCCAAAGCGGTAACACTTGGGTTGTGTACTCAATATTTTTTACTTGGGCTTTTTTGACTTAATTATTAATATAACTAGATTCTAATCCGTGCGATGCACAACCTGGCGATTTATATTTTACAAATTTATTTATGATTTAGAAAATAAAAATCTTCTTCAATTATCTAATTTGATTCGTCTAAACATTTAGTAAATAATACAAACAACACGATAAAGAAAAAAAGAAATAAATAAATGAAACATACATTTCTTGCGATGAATTATTTATGCGAAAAAGATTTCACGCTCTTTACTTGCTAGATTTAGAGTGCATAGAGATAATCCTATGACATCTTGAACGATAAATGACTTACATTAAAACTTTCAATTTGGCGTGTAATTAAGTGTGGAGAGAAAGATTGGTATAATTTAAAAATTATAGTAAAGTATACAGTTTTATATTACACTTTGCTATCATATTTGCTAACTTTATTATCGACTTTCCGCTTGAATTTTTCTTTGTTGAAAAAAATAATAATAACAAAAACGCAATAACAGCGAACATGTGAATAGAAAAAAAAATTACTTAAATTATATTAGATAAATAACATTAGATTAAAAAAATATTAATTATGCATTAATGGAAGAACATCCTCCATTTGACACATGGCAGTATGGCACATTCATGTTCAAAGGGAGAGCATTTTACTTTAGTAGTAGTAAATGTGCAAGATTAGACTTAGGTCGTCTTTTGTTAAAAAAAGTGCAGTTTCAATTCATTCCACCTCTTTTCAAAGCATAATTTAACCATGTGCAATTTAAATTAAGAGATAATGGGTTATAAGGTCTCGCTCCATAATGTGTTGTAACTCTAAGGACGGATCCATGTTTAATAAAAAGAAGTAGTACTAATTTCATAATTTGGTTTTACAATAAGGACACTTTTCATAATATTAATTTATTTTAAGGAAAATGATAAATGTTGATGGACAAAACTACCCTACTATATCATTTATTCTAATTATACAAAAAACATATTATTCTCTCTTACATACACATAGTTTAGAGAGAGAGAAAAAAAAAAAATAAGAGAAAAGAGAAGTTGTCTCACCACCACACCACCACCACCACCACCACCACCACCACCTTACTCTCCGATCGTATATCCGAGAGGATCATCGTTCTCATCATCATCATCATCACTTCTTCTTCTTCTTCTCTTCTTGTTATTCTTTTTTTCTAGATCTACAATAGTAAAAATATATAACTTTTGATCAAACCGATTGGATTTGGCTAATTTTTGGATATGTTGTTCGGAAGACAAAGTTACTATTATTGCACGAAAAATTAAGACGATCAGAAGTCGTTTTGCTATCGAAATCGATCAATTTTGACAGCCCAGCGGGATTTGAAAAAAAAATATGATTGTAACTCTTTTTTTTTATTTTTTTACGAACCCTACGTCGATCCATATCTATGTACATATAAATAAATTGAGTGGATGTTGATCTCATCAATTTTGTTGTTCTCTATTTTGTAATGGTTCTAAAATTATTTTAGCACCTTTTGATTTGTTGTTCAAGTGATGTTATCTTATGGTTGTTGTTCAGAAGGTGCTAAATGCATTTAGCACCTTCTGGTTGTTGTCTAGATGGTGCTAAATGCATGTAGCACCCTTTGGTTACTGTCCAGATGGTGCTAAATACATTTAGCACCTTCTGGTTGTGGTGGTGCTTAATGTATTTAGCACCTTCTGGTTGCTGTCCAGAGGGTGCTAAATGCATTTAGCACCTTCTGGTTGCTCTCTAGAGGGTGCTAAATGCATTTAGTACCTTTTGGTTGTGGCGCTAAATGCATTTAGCACCTTATTGTTGCTGTCTAGCCGGTGCTAAATGCATTTAGCACCTTCTGGTTGTGGTGCTAAATGCATTTAGCACCCTCTGGTTGCTGTCTAGGGGGTGCTAAATGCATTTAGCACCCTCTGGTTGCTGTCCAGCTGGTGCTAAATGCATTTAGCACCCTCTGGTTGCTGTCCAGGGGGTGCTAAACGCATTTAGCACCTTCTGGTTGCTGTCCAGAGGGTGCTAAAACGCATTTAGCACCCCAGGGAATTCCTAATTCTTACACGAATGAGACTGATCACACCTGAAAAATACAAATGAGATGGATGTTTGTTGTCCCAACCACGATTCTGCTACCAAACTGACCGTCTTGGAAATGGGAGAAGACTCCCATGAGAAAGTCGCCTTAGAAAAAGAAAGAGCATAGTTGTTTAGGTGAAGGTCAGAGGAATGAAGACTATTAGTCAATAATTGAGTGTTGGTTCCTCTGCTAGATTAGGTTCCAAACGCCTCACTTCTCAACCAGCTCGGTCTGACCTAACTTTGACTGCTTTCTGATCGCTGGTCAATGCAAATCTTCGTAGCGGGTCAAAAGCTTCTTCTTCTGCCAAAGTTTCCTGCTAGTTATTTAAAAGAGCCCTCCTTTCTTTCCGGAATCTCATTAAATTGAAACCCCCCACAAAAAATATTGTGCCTTCCCTCGTGCTTCACGAGTAGAGGTTCTTGATGAAAATCTTCCGAAGTGTGAGACCATTATTTAAGCGATTACGTCTATCTGGTTGAATTGGTTTCGGTTGGATGGTACCGGCGAAATCACGTGTTAACTCCCATTTCTTATTTATCTCTCTCTCCCCAGACATACATGTATACACACATATACATGTATATATCTATAAATATATGTATTCATTTTTTGGTAAAGTTTTTGTTTTTAGACACGCAGATACATATATTTATATATAGTGATATGTTATATTTGTAGTGAATTTGTGGCCGGTGTATATATATTTGTTTATATGTGTGTGTACATGTATGTTTATACACACATACATAACTATATCAAGGAAGGTAGGGGACGGCAGGGGGGGGGGGGGGGGGGGGGGGGGAGCTGAGGGGAAGATATAAAAAAGACCATGATTTTGGGGAAAGAGGGATGGCAGTGGTTTGGGGAAGGAGCGGTAATGGTGTTGATGAAAGGACGGAATCGTGAGCGGGGATGGCAGTGGTTTGGAGCTCCCAAGGTCGAACCCCGGCGTTGTCAAAATAATGCTTGGCCAGCGGCAGCCACGAACCGTGAGCGGGGATTAGTCGAGGTGCGCGAAAGCTGGCCCGGACACCCCGTGGGGAACCAAAAAAAAAAAAAGAAAGGACGGAATCGTTGGTCAGAGGTGATGCAAGGGCACGAGCTAAGTACGTGCCCGTTAGGTTTGGATGGATATAGACACCTAATTTTAATTTTTTTAACAAGAGTACCTAAATTTAATTTTGCACATTATAGTAGTACCTCAATCAAAAAACCTTTTTTTCATTTTACGTTCATATCTATATCTTTTTTCAAAAATGTTTAAAGTCGATCAAATTCAAATTATTTTTTTTAGTATGAAAAGAAAAAAAAAAGAATTCCAACTTATTTGTTTGAATATCTATTTGAATAAACATGGATAAAAATTGAATTTTAATATGAAATGTACTTAAATTTTTAATACTCGTTCACAAACTTAACCTACGTGAAATCTTAAATAAAATTGGCGTAATTAGCACTTTTAACTCTTAAAACTTTTTCCACTGTTATCTTGGATTTTTTTTTTGGCAGAAGCATACCCAAAGTTTGTTTCGCGTCCCATGGTCATCCAAAATTGGATGTCCCATTAAAAAGTGGACAGATGAAGCATGTGCAGCCCACGTGGTTGTATTTTTGGATGGGTGATATCGGTATTTTAAGCCGAGTTGATCAATGTACAAAGTTTAAGGATCACCCCTAGCCATTTGTGTAAACTTAGAAGTAGTTTAGAAAGAGAAAGACAGTAAAATTGGGAGAAAATTAGGGTTTTGCTCTGAAAAATTTAGGATTTTTGCTCAGAAAATTAGGGCTTTTTCATCTTGAGGGTTGAAGATATCATTAGGATTGCAAATAAGTTGGACGGTTAGGGATGAAGAGTATGAGGACTTCCAATTTATTGCAAGTGTAGTGCCATTTTCTTTTTTAATATGGTGTAGTGGTCCTAATTTATCTATATATATATATATAATGTTTCCTTGTTTAATTATATGTTGTTTATACGTTTGTTTGTCATTTGTGTTGTTTGGAATCAATAAAGATTCCCCTTTATTGTTGTTGGTGGTCCCTATATAATATATATGTATATAATAGTGTGAAGGATATATAATAGTGCACTGTGTAAGTATATATATATATATATATGATACTGTGGTTGTTGGGAATATTTAATGCAAGTTCTATTATTGATTGATTTAGGAATTTTTTGTTTTTGCGTGGCAAAAGTGTACTTCATATATGTATCTATATAATATTGTTTTTGTTTTTCTGTATGTGTGTGTGCATATATATATATATATATGTATGTGCAGGTCTAAACTTTGACTTATTTACCATTAAATTACACCATATATGGTCGTGAGTTCAGATCTGAAAGGTCAAAGTATGCATACACGTGTGGCATTTCCACCTATATTAATTATTGTGAGTTTGATAGAATGTCTGGTAGAGTTAAGTACGATGGCAGTAGAGTTGGGGTATTATGGTCATTTTAGGATTTTTGGTAATGAACTACAAGGGAGTTTTATATAGGCTTATTGGAAATGATAATAACGTGTTGGAAATGTCTAATTATATGAATAAGGATTTAGAGGTTGATTTATACATGGACATTATCCTTCCATTACAAAGTCTTCCAACACGTATAAAGGCCAAACCACAACCAAAAGAGCCAGAACCAAAACAACCTGAATCAATCGGACTACAACCAACAGATTGGGAGGGTGACAAGTCATATGAGTGTAAAAGTATGTATGACTCATAAAGTATTCATTAATGTTCTCTTCGAAACAAAGGCACATTTCAGATTCCATTCTTCTTGCTCTTCTCTTCGTTTACTCTATATGATGAAATGGTGGAAAAAGTGAAAAAGTCAGCTATATGTGTATTTGTACTTCTTTATGTGTTTTTAGCTTAAAATACAGATATTATCCCCTCCAAATACGACCACGTAGGCTACACATGCTTCTTCCGTCCACTTTCTTAAAGGGACATGTAGTTATAGACGACTGTGAAACACAGAACAAACTTGGATATACTTTAGCAAGAAATAAAAAATTTCAAAACAACCGTGAGAAAAGTAATAAACTTTAAGGGTCAAAAGAACTAATTACCCATAAAATTAGGTTTATTGAAGAGGCTAATGACATTGTCAAACTATAATTACTTTTGACGTACAAAAGCAAGGTATTATTTAGCATTAAGGCTTAGCTTATTATAAATAAAAGGCAAAAAAATAAATAAAAATATCGTCCCATAATATTAATTGAAAGAAATGATATTAGTTGCCAGAAACATGGAGCCATGGCAGACCCGGTCTGAATCCCCCAGGACCAGAGGGTCCAAGCCCAGGGCAGAAAAAATTAAACCCATTAGATATATATATGTGTAAGAAAGAAAATATAGTAGTGTAGCTCAACTTAGTCTTTTTCAAGCTTTAAATAGTAGTTTGTCCCACATTTTTTCTTTCTTCATTTTTCTGATCAAGAGATGTTCCCCAATTTTCAGGTTTCATAAATTATTTTTTATTATTTTTTTTTTTAAATATAAGCTATTGATAGATTCCAATGGTTTGCAGAAAAAGAAGAGGGGGACAAAAATAGAACTGGGATTCTCTGCGTGAATATTCACGCTTTCAACCATTTGAAGTTAAGCTCATATCACCAAAATTTTAAAGTTTAAGATTTTCATTTTGTACAAAAAATCCACATCCAAAAAGTGGATTTTATGTCTAACAAATTGACATGGGTCCAATTTTGGAAAAAAGTGCCACCTGGCTCAAATTTTGAGGATTAAGGCTCCGTTTGATTGCAAAGTGGAAAAGAAAAATAAATTGAGTTAGTTTTGGTCAAAAGATGGAAAATAAGTTGAGTGATAAAAGTGATATCCTCTTGATTTTTAAGTTTTTCCATGAAGAAATTTTCTTTACTTGGTGGTGAGTAAAAGTTTTTCACCAAAAATATTGAAAGATGAAGGATATGTACTCATAATATGAATAACATCTCTCACCTTATTTTATATCTTTTCACACAAACTAACTAAATTTATTTTCATTTTCCATCTTTGTAATCAAACGGAGCCTAAAATGTAACAAAGAAAACATTAAGGACCAAAGTGAGAGTACAAGTAAACTTCAAGGGGGTAGAAAATCAGTTACTACAAAATACTAGCAAACATCAAGAGGGTAGACAGTCAATTACTCAAGCGTTTTGTTGATGATCTTTCCGGACATGCACAACATGTTTATCTCTACTTCTAAGCACGTTAAACATCCCCGTTAAACATCAATGGGATGTAAGTAAATGGCGTAGTCAAGAAATTTGGACAGTGAAATCATTTAATAATATATTATCAATCTCACTCTAACCATAAGGACTAAATTATAAATCAAAAAAAATTAAAAAAGACAAATGCTACTCGACACAAAAAGCCACAACCAACTAGCATATCTAAACAAGGGCGGATGGAATAGGTGGCTTTAGTGGGCTGAAGCCCAACCCTCCAAAAAAATTTGCTACTAGCCATATAAGAACTTTAGCATTTAATTATTTATGCTGAATCTAACTTATGATGTTAACTCAATGAATATCTCCCATATTAAAACTTAGCCCATTTAATTAAATTCAACCACCTGTATCAGTTAAAGAAAAATAAATAAATTTACCATGACTTAAAAAGATAACACAATTACACAAAGTAGTTTATCTCTTTCTCCTATTCCGCCGTAACCGCTCATTCTCTCACAGCTTCCGATTTCTAGTGGTCCCCCATTGTCTCTTTTTCTTTATTTCAAGAACTTTGTCTTCTCTTCAAAAGGTAAACATAAATTATATATTATTAAATTATACTTACATATATATATAGAGAGAGAGAGAGAGAGTCCGGATCTCATGCGGATTACTGTACACACACCGTCCGTACAGATTGGTCTGTTTGGCACGCTTCCCGATGGAATTTTTTGATGAAATTTGGTGGGGATGTTCTTCATAGTGTGTAGAATATCTCCACCAAATTCCAATCAAAAAATTCAACCGGGAAGTGAGTTAACTACATGATTAAAAAATATTGGTCCAGAAATAGATATATAAAATCCAATATTTTTCAATCATGTAATTAACCCACTTCTTGGTTGAATTTTTTGATGAAATTTGGTGGATATGTTCTACACACGATGAAGAACATCCCCACCAAATTTCATCAAAAAATTCCATCGGAAAGCATGCCAAACGGACCAATCCGTACGGACAGTCCGTGTACAGTAATCCGCATGAGATCCGGACCGTATATATATATTTGTTATCTTAGTTTCTTATTTAATATTTATAGTATTTTGAATCTTTGATTTATAATGTAGAATCCAACTTGCATCTCTCTTTTATTAAGATACCCATTTCACCATTTGAATAGAAATTATTAAAATTTTTAGGAGTTTAATTTCTAATTCATAATAAATTACATGTATGTAAAATATATTACTAAAATCACTTTGTTTTTACTTTTCGTATGAGCAGATTATTATAGTAAATAATAAAATTAATGTTTAATCATTTAATCAAATTTATGTGTAAAAGTTCTTAATGTTATATGAAACAAATTTATGTATTAATTTTGATGTTAGACTGAAAGTTTAAATTTAGCCTTAACTTTAGTCCACCCTTTGTTTAATCCCGGATCCGCCCTTGTATCTAAATGCATCTCTATCACTCACATATTTTTAGGATATAATTTAAGAATTATTTTTTTCAATATTTCTCCATGTAATTTCTATAACAAAAATAAAATATCCTTTACTCCCAGATATAACCTATAGCAAACATTAATGTTCAATTATCATTCAATATTGTTTTCAGCGCAATGTTAAAGCTTTTAATTTCCTTTGAATTCATTAAAACTCAAAAAATTGAGAAGAAAAAGTTATATCAATTCAGTTTGAGAAGACAATGTAGCTTTAAGCATTTTAAATGTTTTGGACAATAATTAGTTCTTAAACTTTACTCTTCCCACCACTCTTGAACTTTTTTTTTTTTATCCTTTAAATTGGTTTCAAAATTATTTTTGGGCAATCATTCATAAAACCCCTCAAATTAAAAATAGGATGATGAGAATTAAATTTAAGAGATTTTGCCTTACTAACAAAAATTAGCGTATATCAGGTTGTGAATTGAGCTGTTTTTTTTTGAAAGCTAACGGTAAAGGTTATATTAAATCAAGAGCCAAATCGTTACAAATGAAAGGAGGGGGAACACATTCCCAACTCCGAAACTCAGACGAAGAATCCGAGGCTCTAGCTAAGCAATGAGCCACGCGATTCGCAGAGCGACGAGCAAACGAGAACCTACAGTTCACTAAATCCTTGGCTAGGATTTTACAGTCATTTAAAATCAAACCCCCATAGGAGTAATCAGAAGCATCGCTAGATAAAGCAAGAAAAACAAGAAGACTATCAGTCTCAACAATAGTATTATGAACTCTACGATCTTTAATCCAGAACAGGGCCTCTTTACAACTTAAAGCTTCTGCGATAAACGGGTCTGTTGAACCTGGAAATGAGCCCGTCTTTGCTGCAATGAACCTCCCCTCATCATCTCTCAAAACAAGACCGAACCGACCCTACCTGAGGCTTGAAAGACAGCAGCATCGAAAATTACACTTGACCGAGTAGTTCACACCCGGCTTGACAAAGAGGATAGCCGTCTGGTCTTCTGATCCACGGACTTGCTGCGCACCAGGCTGCGCCTCTTCCCACTGCTGAAGCAATGATAGCGCAGATACATATACTGCACAAGCCGACTGGTTCAAGTTATTCCACATCAAGCTATTTCGATTAGCCCAAATAGACACGCAACCATGGCACAGACTGATGCATGTTTTCCCCCATTACAAGAGCTAACAGCATCCCACCACTCACCCAGATTCGAAACATGTGTACTAATATCACCTACCTCCGACATTGCCCAAATGGTTCGAGCTTTCGGGCACTCCAACGAGAATGTGGAACTCAGACTCGACTTCAAGATTACAAACCGGGGCAAAGCAAAGGCACTTCTATATGTTTTGTAACTAGCGCAGATCTCGTGGGGAGGGCATTTAGAAAGAGCACGCCACAAGAAAAAATCTGGTCTTTGATGGAATTTTGAGTTTCCAAAGGTGCTTCCACCTACCTGAATCCGAGGCGTGATGCATTGGGAATCGAGCTGCCATGAGAGCTCTATAGCCGAGTTTCACACTATACTTGCCATTCTTAGATCCCCACAGTACCACGCATCAGCAACGCTGTTTCGGCTTAAAGGAATAGACAATATTAGCTTAATGTCCCGCGCGTTAAACAAGTCAGAAAGCAGGGAATTATCCCAGCAGCCAATAAGCTCAGTTTTGAGGGAACTGACCGAAAGTTCTTCGAGACCTGGGAGTACCATGGAAGTCACGCACGGCTGGGACGGGTCCGGCAACCAAGGATCTTTAAAAACCCGAATAGAGATGCCATTTCCAACACGAATACGAGCTTTGCTACGAATAAGATTCTGAGTTGCGAAAACACTGCTCCAAATGAAGCTAGGATTATAGCCAAGTTTTGCATTAAGAAAGGAGCAATCAGGGAAGTACCTAGCTTTATACACACGAGCCATGAGAGAATGAGGGTGAGTTAGCATCCTCCACCCTTGTTTGCCGAGCATAGCTAAATTATAGTCCCTCATCTTACGAAACCCAATCCCGCCGCCGGCTTTCGGTTTGCATTGCCTTTCCCACGACATCCAATGGATACTACGGCTTCCATTTGTTTTTTGACCCCACCAGAAGGAGTTCATCATCTTTTCTAGTTCTTCACAAAGCGAGACCGGGATCAAGAACACGCTCATCACATAGGAAGGGAGCGCTTGGATCACAGTCTTGAGAAGCACTTCTTTACCCGCAATAGAGAATGTTTTTCTACGCCAACCTTCTAATGAATTGAGCTGTTTAAGATTCTTAAATTGGCAACATTATAAATAAATATTAATTTATGTTGAGAATTTGAATTTTCTTATCTCAAAATTGATATGAAACTCTCAAACTCATGAACAAATGAGCATTAACAGCAATAAACAAGCTAATTCATTTATTTTGGCCAATTATACATTTTCATCCAATTTTTTGGGTCAGGGCCAGCATAATAATTCTTAAGGTAAAACCCATCAGATCTAACCAACCAATAACACTTATGAAATTTAATACAATATTTAACATAATCCTTGTTAAAAACATCAAAAGTTATATTCTTCGCGCCGCATCAAAAATGGCAATAGAAAAGTGTCGAATACCATGCATTTAAGTGAAACTTCCAGTGAAAATCATCACCAGGCCGAAGCGTATGGTATCCAAGATCATCGTCTTTAGATTGGCAATGAAGCACTATATTGTTTCCATTTTCCATCGCGCTGATAATGAATATGTCAAAGCCGATTGTTAAGCTAGTATCGTTTGCGCATGTTGCGCAGCGAAGGTGATCAAAGGCTACGATGAGGTTGAGGACGAAGATGAGAAACGAGGTTCTCTTGTCGTATCGCATGTTTACCTTGTTGCGATATATTTTTCTGCTTTGCTTTTTATATAGACTCCATTGGAGAGTCTTGGTAAGAATAATAATTATAATAGTTATTAGGCGAGGTTGCTAAGAATAATAATTTGTCAAGAAACAAACATGCATGATAATTAAATTTAGTTTGTTTGGCATTGATTGTTAACAAATAATTTTCTTTACTTTGGTACTGCAAAAATGCATTTGGATTAATGTAGCATTGAGTTCGTATAATCAAGTTAGATTATCTTAATCTTACTTAAATATCAATGAAGATTATCGTATATAATCTATTTTTTATTTTATTTTTTTAATACATAATCTAGTTTTCTTTTAATGTAAATTGCAACAATATTGCTCCCATATTAAATTAAGCAATCGTGGCATATTTGATGTTTCTGCAATACTGGAAAAATATTTTATTAAATAAACATAAATTTTAGCTTGGCATAGTATAATTTAGTCCCTCGTCTTTAATTTAATTTGGAACATCATGAGTTCAACTGTCTTTGCACCTTTTAGTTCTATTAATTTAATTTATTTAAAAAAAAAAAAAAAAAAAAACACTCTAGTACTTAATAACTGGGCCTCTACAAAAATTTCATTAAAAAAAAGAAAGAAAGGTGGATTTGAAAAGCCCAAATCCAGTTAAATACAAAAAAGCAAACAAGAAATTAAAAGCCCAAACAAAAAGAAGCTGGAGAGGGCTTTATATAGATCATCCAAGACCATAATACAAAACACAGAGCTATCCTGATTAAAACAGAAGCTATAGAAGAGTAAGTGGGGCGAGCACTCCCACTTAATTTAATTTTTTTTTAATTATATATAAATTATGTTTTAACAAATATATATATATATATATAAACTTACGTGTATGATTTAAGCTTGAGAGTAATAAAAGTGTAAGGAGTAAAACTATACATAGGGCTATGTGTAAAACTTAAAAACTATAAAAAAAAAGCCTTATTTTTTTTAAAGGATTATCATGTTCATAAGAGATGATTCCTTACAAAGCCATCAATTTTTCCACAATGTTCCATTATGGGACTTACCCATTTTATTCAATTGCATATCTCAAGTAGTTCACTTTTGGTAATAATTTATTATTTGCCTCATACTTTAAGCAAATAAATATACAATTTAAATGTACTCACGAAAGAGAACACAAATTTATAATAATCTTTCACAACCAGTAGAAAGCCCCACTAAAAATTACCCAAAAAATTGTTCGAAAATGTTATTTTACCCATTTTTTCAACACTAGAAAGTAAATCATTTCTTAGATCTACTTTTTAATATTAGGTATAATTTTATTTATTAATCACTAACATAATATTTATATGTTTCTTGATTAATTGCATAATATATATTAATGCTATTATATTTGCGTTTGTTTTTGTGTTGTAATTTCTCGTGATTGTTCACAATCACTATTTGAGTTGTATGAAGTATTATTATTAACACTATTATATTTATGCTCAAATTTTATGATTTTAAATATTATTTTTGTGTGTTTAAATTTCGCCTCCCGATGCTCAAATTCCTGGTCCAAGGTTCCATATGAAATAATTTCAGAGGTTTTCCTTGACTTTGTCAGTGTTAACAAACAATTCGAAATACCTCGACTTTTTTAAAACAAGTTCGAGTCAAATAGCAATATTTGAAACACTTCTTTTTGCACTATTTCAAAAACACCGGTGATAACCTTCTGTACCACTTGAGTAGGGAGCCCCATTGGCGGTCTAAATGGCCATCTGAATTTCTTGATTGATTTTCCATCGTAGTTCGTTTGTTTTGAGATTTACAAACCACCGGGGTGAAGCCCTCTTGACCCTGTCTCATAGATTTCTAAAGCCCTCTTGACGAATTAAGTAATCATCGGCAGTTGTATCAAAATATAGGGTCCAGCTTCTCCATATAGTTTATATATTTGCTAAGTGTATACATATTACATGTTCAACTGTTCAAGTAACTTTAGGGTAATTAGCAAAAATAATTCCTAAAATTTGATCCAAATCTTTCGTTCATTCCTGAAATTTAATTTTTGATTGAAATATCTTTAAAGTTTATAATTTTTCCTTATTCGTCCAAAACTGAATGATCTATTAAAAAGATAGATGAAAAATGCACGTGATTTTCACGAGCTACTCTTTTAAGGGGCATTGCTGGATGCTTTAATTGAAATTAAAAACTTTAAGTATGCATAAACCGAAATTAAAAACTTTAAGGATGTTTCAATCGAAAGTAGAAATGTTAAGGATACTTCAACCGAAAATTGAACTTTATGGATGAGTAAGAGATTTGGGTCAAAATTTAGAGGGCCAATTTTACTAATTACTCTTAACTCTACTTCTCCACAACTATATACTTATGTTAGAATTTTTAATTTTTTTTTTGAACAATATACTTATGTTAGAATTTGTTTATAGTAATTTGACGCAAATAAAATTAAGATTAAAAAAATACATAACAGAAAAATATGTTTGTATAAGTTAATCGAGAGTTATTTTTTTTTCTTGAATTTAAATATACATAATTTTATTATGGTCACAATAGATCTTAATTTATAGGTTTTGAGGAGTAGATTTCCAATATTTCACTTTTATTTAAATCTATGTTTTGTATTGAAATTATTAGATTTTACAAGTTTGTAAAAAAAAATATAAAGGACTAGAAGTGAGAAAGCTGATGCAGTAATATAAATTGGGAGTGTATTTTTATACAAAACTCATTTTTAAAGACCGCTGAAAATAATTTTTTTTACAAATTATATAAATTTTATACAAAATAAAATTATACAATACTGTTAAAAATGCTTTAAGCCGGAGTTGAGGGAGATGGTGGCTTGAATTGCGGAGGGGAATATAAATTAGAATACTAAATATACGTACCTAAGCGCTTACATAAACAGATGATCCAAATTTTTGACTATATATATTGGGCCAAGCTTTCAACTATGAATGATTGAATGGTAAACAATTTGGAAATGACTATTCTGTTCTTTCCATTCTCCCTATCAAATATGACTTGCGTACTACTCCACCTCACCGTATATAAACTACACACATTACAAAATCTATTCTTAACTCGCATTAAAAATATTCTCTTGCAATTTTAACTATGCAATAAAAAATTATTCTTAACTCGCGTCAAAAATATTCTCTTGCAATTTTAACTATGCAATAAAAAATTATTCTTAACTCGCGTCAAAAATATTCTCTTGCAATTTCAACGACGCAATAAAAATGGTCGAAGTGAAGAGAGTAAAATTACGTTCGGTAGGTTTGGAGGTATCGTTTCAGGGACTAGGATGCGCGGGCATTTCTTACGGCCCTGCAAAGCCAGAAGCAAACATAATCAATCTCATTCACCATGCCATTAACAGCGGCGTCACTTTCCTCGACACCTCTGATGTTTACGGTTCTAAGGCCGAAAAGAAATAAAGAAAACATATATGGATTATTATCTCTTTGGGAAAAAAATGATATTTATCATGATTTTATTACTATCTTATTTTTATTCATATCTAATTATTTTCAATTACAAGTCAAAATCTTTAAAAGAAAATATTTACTTACAGCTATATTTTTTTTAATTAAAATATGATAAATATTAAATTAGTTTATTTCAATTTATAACTCGTAATAATTACGTGCATTATGACTAATAATAATTATATATATATAATAAGGGTTCATTTTTAGTATGGACTGATCTTTACGAATTGGTCATTTTACGACAGTTTTTTCTCATAAAAAAATTTGAGGGATATTTTTTAAAACGTAAATCCATCATAAATAGGATCAATTTGTTCAGATTAACCCGCACCTGATCTTGACTGTATATAATAATTTGTTCAGTGCTCGTATGAGAACCCGTTCTCTTTCTCACAAAAGATGTATTATCCATATCCCGAAGATAAGATCAAGGGAAAAGAAGGAGACCCAACTCTCAATGTGGATGTGGGGATACTTATGTGGCAAAGATAAAAAAAATAAAAATACCAAGCAAATCTAGAAAAAGACCATTGGCCTATCCAATCACTATAAAAGGTTTGTGATTTTTTAATCCAAAAGTAAAAGCGAATTTATTGTTTACTTCAATTTTTTCATATTAATTTAATATTTACTTCAATTTCAATATAACAAGGATTCAATCTATTTCCACAATTTTATTTTTATATTTTATAATACTTTTAAATGCACACTATTTTCTACTTTAATGCTTTAAAAATTGTGACAAAAGTCTTAAAGCTTCACTAAAACTAATAAAATGACATTTACATATTAATTAGATATTACCATTCATGTATTTTAGTTGTGTTTTCGACGCAGACAATTCAAGTATAAGGCGAGTTAGGTAGTTAGTTACTTCCGGCCTCACTTGCTGAAGCCTGAAAGTGCTCACTTTTTTCTCATAGTATGTGTAAGTTTCACTTGTGAGTTTACACATTTTAAAGTAATTAATAATATTAACTTGAGAGTGGTCACTTTTTTCGTGTTGTAAATAGGGCCTCACTTGCGGAAGAAATTATGGGATGGTTGATTTTGAAGCAATTAATAACAATTGTCTAAGAACTAAGATTTGGTCCACAATCTTTCATTAAATATATTTTTTTGAAAAATACTTTTTTCTTCATATTTTTTATTATTATACTTTTTTAGAGTATTGCCTTTTAAATATCTCTTATTAAATTAAAGAATTTTAATGATTTGATATTAAAGAAATAATTTTTATTATCATATATTTTTCTTTTCTTTTTTTAATATTTTTTTTAATTTAATTTGGCTATATTGATTTTTTCTGTTCTTATTGGACCTTTCATTAAATATATTTTTTTGAAAATTCCTTTTTTCTTCATGATTTTTTATTATTATACTTTTTTAGAGTATTTCCTTTTAAATATCTCTTATTATATTAAAGAATTTTAATGATTTGATATTAAAGAAATAATTTTTATTATCATATATTTTTCTTTTCTTTTTTTAATATATTTTTAATTTAATTTGGCTATATTAATTTTTTCCGTTCTTATTGTTTAACATTATTTTAAGTTAGACATATTTTAATGAAACTCAATTTTATGGGATTTTTTTTCTTTTTTTAATTTAATATATTACTCATTGGTAGTTTATATAATACATTTAAGTTTACTTAGGATATACAACATTGATAAATTTTATGAGACTTTTATATTTGTAAAATTGTACGTATACTATAAATTTTGATTTCATATTGAAAATAAATAAATTATGTCTGTAAGGCATAAGTGAAAATTATTGCATGTTTACATATTATGACTAAGTTTATCAAAATTTAGAAAACATCTACTACAATATTCTCGCTTATAGCCTCAATTAATTTAGAGCTGCCTCTGATTTTTGATATATACAAAGTGGTGGATGGAAGGAGGGGCCGGGGAAGAGGAGGGGCAAGACTTTTGAAAATTTGTCTAATAGTTTTTAAAAATTAGAGTAGTAATATTGTTATTTTTTTATATATAAACATGCTATTGCTCATTTCAAAATTTTATAAGTAGAATTTATAACACTTTGGGTTTAACCATATAAATAAAAATTATAATGTGGCGTTTAGTAAAAAAATTAAAAACCGAAAAAGTTATTTGTTTAATTTTAAAAAAATGTTATTTGTTTGAATATAACATATATGAAAACTAAATTTTTTTAGTATGACAATTTTGCCCTTATTATTTTATAAAGTTTCATGAATATATGTAATATATGCACGTATATGCGTCTGTGTGATTTTGTGTATGTATATGCCTTCGCGTGTGTATATATGTTCATGCAGGTGTGTGAGAGAGATAGAGAGAGAAAGAGAGAGATCACACGAAGAGACGAGTAGAAAAGATATTACTATTTAATTTTGTTAAAAGAAATAAGATAAAATAGAAATTTTACGTCCTTTAAAATTTAGTTTTAAATTCAAGTGATAAAGTTATCGCTTCAAATTTTGGATAAAAATTTTAAATTTTAAATAATAAAAATTAATGGTCACTTAACATTTTAAGTTATCATGCAACTTTTTAAACCACTTTTAAATTTAAGGGTGTGTTTGATTGGCATAATTTTTTTATGGAAAATGGAAATTTTTCACTCAAGTTGACACTTTTGGTATATTTGATTGCCACTATTTTTTAGGTAGTCAAATTCTATCTTTTTGTAATCATTGCTATATTTTCCATCAAAACAAGGAAAATGTTTTTTTTTTTTTTTTTGCCGGGGGGGGGGGGGGGGGCTTGTTTTTATTTTCTAGGCAATTACACATTTTTCGAGATAAAATTTTACCCATTTTCTTCATTAAAAATACTATAACTTAAAATACAAAATTCAAAATTTAATATTTAAAATATACTAATCAAGATCAATTAAACAAGATCTATCATGATTATAGAATTATGTAAAAAAAAATATCAATAATTGTTTCTACATTAAAAATGCCATAAAATAAATATTTTTCGGGTAGAAAATTAAGGCAATCAAACATATTTAATTGACATTTTCTATGCAACTCAATTTTAGACAATTCAATTACCTGAAACTTATTTTCTTTCCATACAAATTTCATACTTACAATCAAATACACCCTAAGTGTCATTAGAAGTTATAAATAATCCGCCTAAATGTGTTAATTACTTTATACAGATAGTAATAATAAAAAAAAAATAAACAAAAATCCTTATTTGGTCCTTTGAGAGAGCGTCAGAGGGAGGGGTCATGGAGGCTTGTAGGGGAAATGATCAATCGAGCGACTCACCGGAGGAATTCATTAGCAACAACTGAGGAGATGAACGGGTCCCGATCTTGATATCAATCACAATAAAATCTTATTCACTCTCCGGCGGTTAAGTTGGACCAATTTCTAACCGTATTGATTGAGCAAGTTGACAGATTTTGTCAACAGACGGTGATCGGTTTGGTGTCGGAAATGGAGAATTGATTCAGTTTGCCGACCAAATGCAGCTAAGGACCGATCCTAGAAAAATGGGTGGTACACCTCACAAAACACTTCATTTGCAATGATTCATGTTAGTCAGTTGTTGAGCACCGAGTTTAAATTTGGCAACGCCGTACGCGGTTGTTAAGGACCAAATAAATAGGCTTATACTCGGCCTTCAAAAACTGAGAGGTTGCGAAGGAATGAAAGTTGAAGTATTATTAAGTATTTCATGGGGTGAATATATGTCCACCTTAAAAAATTTCTATCTCAGGACCAAATCCTACAAGTCCCAAATATGTTCTAAATTCCTAATTATATTTAAAAATGTTGTCTAGAGGCATTATTATGAAGTGAATACACTTGATTTCCTTGAAATATTGTGTTGGATTGAATCCCTCCTTGAAATTACCTAATTTGAGTTTTCATCGATCAACATGAATTATTATATTTACCTTTGTTCATTTTGTGCATTGATAATGATTATTGGGATGGATTGATTGATTGAAATGAATTAATTCAGATATCTCTATATAATTTTTTCTGTTATGAACTTGCGATGATCACATAGACTGATTTGAATTGAGGCCCTGTTTCATTGTCATTTAAAACTACTTGATTCATGAATTATTTATTAGTAGTGTTTAGTTGCGAAGAATGAACTAATATAAAAAGCTAGGAACTAATATAGTTGAATCAAATTGAATGTAGGCTTTGAAGGGAGGATTGAGAGAGAAAGTTCAATTGGCTTCTAAATTTGGGATAGATTGGACTGATGGGGCGATGGAAGTGCGCGGGGATCCTTCTTATCTGAGGAGCGCCTGTGAGGCTAGCTTGAAGAGGCTTGAGATCGATTGCATTGATCTCTATTATGTGCATCGCATTGATACTCGTGTTCCCATTGAAGTCACTGTGAGTTTCCCTTCTGCATTCTCTGATGCCAAGCATAATTTTTGCTCAATTATATTTCGCACTGTTAATTACACCTTAGTATATTATCTATTCTGATTCCATAATATCTAAACCTAATCTTTCATTACAAATATACTTATAGAACATTTCACATCATTCCTTGACTTCTAGAATGATCCACATTAAAAGGTTACGGTGAGTCTAAAAGGGATCACATTGAACATTGTTACTAGAAGTAAGCAAAAAGGGGTTCTGGGAATCGGAAACTTTATCAGGAAAAATTCTAGAACGAGGTTCCACTGAGTCTAAAAGGATCATATTAATAAATTGGAACATTGTTATTAAAACTAAACAAAAAGGGGGTTTGGGAATTGGATACCTTATCAAGAAAAATTCAGCTCTTGTAGGAAAATGGCTTTAGAGATTCCCCTTTGGAACATAACTCTCTTTGGTGTTTAGCAGCAAATATGGTATTCAAATTAACTCTAGGGACTCAAATAAAGTATATAGAGGATCATACCGTATACTGTGGAAGGCTATCTAGGCCTTGATTCCTTCAATACATTTATCCGGCTTAAAGCTGGGATGGGGGATAGAGTGTTTTTGGGAAGATGTTTGGATTAGTGATTTACCACTTGGATCTCTCTTTCCTTGCTTATATAGTCTCTCACAATACAATTATTTTGATATCCTCTCTTGCCTATTGGAATTCATCTAACGTGCTCTCATGGGTGTTGGAATTCCTGAGCATGTTGTCTATTATGAGCGAAGGACCTCTTTCTAGAAACGAACCGGATAGGAGAGTGTGGGTTGGGGATGAATCGGGATGCTTTTCTTGATTTTTTTTTTTTATCTATTGATAGATTCTCCGAATGAAATTTCCTTTGCAACTCACAAAATGATTTGGAAAATGGGTATCCCTCCAAAAGTGAAAAAAATCATGGTTAGCCGCTTGGAATAGGTGAATGCTTGCATTCTGTTCCAAAGAAAGAGGTCAATGATCACATGCTATTGCACTGCAATTTTTCTCAATACATTTAGGCAATAGTGTTTATGGAATTTGGAGTCACAGAGGCTCTTCCAAAATCTTGGTATGCTTCTTAAGGGGTGGGAGGAAAAAGGTCAAATTTTTTTGGAGATGTTGTATGGCAGCCAAGTACACTTGGTTAGAGCGCAATGCGAGAATCTTTGAAGATACAATTTTCGGAGGCTTCGGAAGTTTGGTGTAAAATCAAGTTTTCAGCATGTCTTTGGGGATCCTTCTAAATTATTTGGGGATTTGGCTATTTCAGATACTCACAATAATTGGGCCACTGAACTGTTTTTAGCTTTTTATGTTTTATAATTATATTTCTTCATATTTTTAGTTTCTGTTCATTTGTTTCTCTTCTAGTTTTAGGTGGATTTCTGGTCCGCCTTTTTGTACTTGATCATTATTGCTTATAACAAAATTAATTTCTTTGTAATCTCCAAAAATAAACCATATTCAAAGAACCTGCATGAATATCAAGTGAAAGTAAGATTTAGGGAGATAGGCAAGAACTCATGCTTTACCAACTTGCTAATTTATGCATCATACCGATGTTTGAAAAAGCCTAGGTAGACCTACGGCGACCATAGGGTGCCTAGCATCTTTGTGGGAACCTAGGCGCTAATTGCTATGCAATTATCTAAACTATAACCCTATAAGAAAACAAACTTTATCTCTTGCAAAGGCACAAGTTCACTAAGTGATGTTCTGCTTATTTCAAATCTAGAAAAAATAGTTTTCAAAATTTATGATACAAAATTATAATTCTTTTGAGATTTCTGTATTTTCATATCTTTTTGCAATAAGCTTCTTATCAAGCTATACTTCATATATTAAAAAAGAACATTTTCGACAGATGGGAGAACTGAAGAAACTGGTTGAAGAAGGCAAAATAAAATACGTCGGTCTATCAGAGGCATCTGCTTCAACAATAAGAAGGGCCCATGCTGTTTATCCCATAACAGCAGTGCAAATGGAGTGGTCATTGTGGTCAAGAGATTTGGAGGCAGAAATTGTTCCGACTTGCAGGCAAGGCTTCTTCGGTGTGTCTTAAATCTGTTTAATAAGTTTTTGGTTTACTCAATAATAGTTTTTGGTTCTTATACAGAGAACTTGGCATTGGAATTGTTCCATACAGTCCTCTGGGACGAGGATTCTTCTCAGGTGGTGCCAAATTCGTTGAGAGTTTGTCAGAATGACTTCCGTAAGGTTTGTGCTTATAATACATTTCTTCTCCAAGAGAATATAATTTCTTGGATATAATGGAAACTTGCACTTTCGAGTAAGAATGAACCACGATGATTTTCCCACATTGGGTAGGGAGAACCTGCAAATTAATATTCCTTCTGCGTAGGAATCAATAGACTTGATTATCTGCATTTGTGTGGATTGAAAAGCAATCAGATGACCTCTATCCCCAAAATATATTCTACCCCTCTAAATTAGTAGTCCAATTTATTTTTTGGGACATAATCTATGTGCAAAATCTCGTTATAGTAAACAAACTCTGGTTTTCGACAATCAATTTTTATTGAAATTGTTGGATCCTTAAAAAGGTGTGAAAGTCAGATGCCAAACTACATTCAAATGCAAATTAAGCTGAAAAGCATTTCGTTTTCTCAGGGTGAAAAAATAAAATAAAAAATTCACTTCAATCCAAACAAGGCCGAGGAATTATGTTTTTGTTGCAGAAAAAAGATGCTAAATGCTTTTACAGTCATTATGCTTTGCATTGTGTTCTATCATATTTTAATTTTTTTGTAATGACATTTATAGCAATTTTGGCTCGGAAACCAAATGGTCTAATGCCGAAATTTACATATTTATTTTCCATTCATAGACAATACCGAGATTCCATCCTGAGAATATCGAGGCAAACAAAACGGTATTTGAGCGAGTTAGTGAAATGGCAACAAGGAAGGGGTGCACCCCATCGCAGCTAGCGTTAGCTTGGGTTCATCACCAAGGGGACGACGTGGTCCCAATTCCAGGGACCACCAAGATCGAGAACTTCAACCAGAACATAGGAGCTTTGTCTATAAAACTTACACCAGAAGAGATGAAGGAACTCGAATCCTATGCTTCTGCTGATAAGGTTAAGGGCGAGCGGGTGGCATCCATGTTTGGTACTTGGAATAACTCCGAGACTCCGTTATTGTCGTCGTGGAAGGCTTAAATTATTTATGTCAAAAAATATTGTTACAATTTTTTTTGTGCTTCTTGCTAATCAAAATAATGTTGCCTTTTCGTCATAAACTAGTTTATTTTACTATTAGTGTTAAAAGCTGTATTTTTTAAAAAAAAATAAATAAATTTTTGTTTTATTTTATTTTATTTTTTGTGTGTAAAAATTGTTGAAAGGGCAAAAAACTTAAAATATCTTTATTTTAAATAGAGTTCAGTTTTCTGTTATGAGATGTCTAAAAGTCGGGTGATAATTGATCAAATATCTCGATCATGTTGAAATAATAGAGAGAGAAAGAAAGAATCTTATTATTCAACTGATATCCAATATGTGTAGGGGTTAGCTCTATTTATATTAAGAGCTAACCTCCTTACTTCTCTACATAATCAATGTGGGACAAATCCACTATATATACTATTATGCAATCCCTCATTCATACCACAATTCCAATGTGGGATAAATTGTATCTTGCAATATTAGTTATGGACATCCACATATTAATATTTTATAACACTCCCCCTTGGATGTCCATTATGTCACAATTCAATGACAGCTGCCTCATTAAAACCTTCCTAAGGAAAAACCCAGTGGGAAAAAACCAAAGTGAAGGAAAAAGAGTACAACATTCTTCTGGATCATTGAATCGGTATCAAATGCACAATATGCTGCCTCATTAAAACCTTTACTAGGAAAACCCAATGGGACAAAACCTAGTTAAAGGAAAAAGAGTACATCGTGCAAATATTAGGTAGCATACTTCAGGATGCTCCCCCTGATTATCTACTCCCCCTAATGACAACATTTATATATTTTGTTATAAAGTCGACGCATGCCAATATCATAAACTAACTTCTGGAATATCGGCTTTGGTAATGATTTTGTGAACAGATCAACTAAGTTATCACTTGAACGGATTTGCTTGACTTCAATCTCTTTATTCTTCTGAAGCTCGTGGGTGAAGAAGAACTTAGGTGAAATATGTTTAGTCCTGTCACCTTTGATGAAACCTTCTTGAATTTGTGCTATACACGCTGCATTGTCTTCATAGATAATACTTGGAACATCTGTAATAGAAGACAACTGACAAGAACTGCGAATATGATGGATTAAAGATCTCAACCACACACATTCTCGACTAGCTTCATGAAGAGCTAAAATTTCAGAATGATTAGAAGAAGTGGCTACTAAAGTTTGTTTAGTAGATCGCCAAGAGATAGCGGTATTACCACTAAGAAATACATAACCTGTTTGAGATCGTGCCTTATGAGGATCAGAAAGATATCCTGAATCTGCATATCCTATTAACTCAGAACCATTAGAATTATGTGAATAAAATAAGCCTAAATCAGTGGTTCCTCGTAAATATCTGAGGATATGTTTGACACCAGTCCAATGTCGTTTAGTTGGTGCTGAGCTATATCTAGCAAGCAAATTAATTGAGAATGAAATATCCGGCCTAGTACATTGTGCTAAATATAATAGGGCACCAATCGCACTTAAATATGGTACTTCAGGACCCAATACTTCTTCATCATCTTCCTTAGGACGGTATGAATCTTTCTTTACATCTAAAGACCGGACAACCATGGAAGTACTTAGTGGATGTGCTTTGTCCATACCAAAACGTTTCAATACATTCTCAGTATAGTTAGATTGATGGACTAATATCCCACTAGTGCTTCTCTCGATCTGCAGGCTGAGACATAATTTTGTTTTCCCAAGGTCCTTCATTTCAAATTCCTTCTTCAAATAGTTAGCAGTTTTTTCGAGCTCTTCTGGAGTCCCGATTAGATTAATATCATCTACATAAACTGCTACTATAGAAAACCCTTTTAAGAATTTCTTTATAAAGACACATGGGCAAATGGGATTGTTTTCATATCCTTCCTTAGACAAATATTGACTAAGACGATTGTACCACATTCTTCCGGATTGCTTAAGTCCGTATAGTGAACGTCTTAATTGTATCGAGTACG